>LN483441.1:308797-434495 GCA_900002565.1 Culicoides sonorensis | reverse complement strand
CTTTGTATTTTTCGTGATCCGTGTTTTTTCGCCATCCGCGGAATTTTTAACGATACGCTGTTTTTTTTCAAAATCCGTGGTTTTTCGCGATATGCGGCCTTATCGCCAAGCTCTACGGCGTGAATTGCGGGTTGAATTTAGAGTGAAGTTACTCGACTCAGCTGGGCCGTTCCTGGTATTTGCTTCAAAATATCAATGAAATCCACTTTTTATCTCACATTTTCAAGGTTCCCATTCAAGTCAAACTAAAAATAGCGAAAAAAAAATTACTTTGATCCTTATAACGTGAATTTAACATACCTTTAAAAATATGAAAAGGTGTTTTTTTGTCCACTCTTATTATTATTCAGTAAACAAAGTTAATGCGTCAAAATTCTCCCACACACAAAGCAGCACTTTTTCATCAATATCATTGTTAGCTTTCACAATACAAAAAAACACTTTGTATTTTTTTTTTATGTGAATTTTGAAATAAAATTCATCAATGATTTATTATCATTATAGCTCACACATAAATTGATGTCCAGCCCACTACTCATAATGTGTTTTCATAAAATTTATTTCCAATTTACATAAATTTTAAAGGAAATTTACCATTTTGGGACTATTTCTTGTTTTTTTTTGTATTGTATTTGAAAAACATCATTTATATAAACGGATATGATGATAAAAAGCACATTCACCATAATAATAATAAATTTCATGAAAAGGCATAAATAAAAAAAAATTTCATTTTTAAAATTGAGATTCTATCTCTCTAGCTTTTATTTGTGGTAAAGTTATTCACATACATTTATTTTTCCTATAGACACATGATAACGAAACAAGAAAAATGCTTGATTGTATACCTTTTGTTTGGACTTTAAAATTCTATGCATGTGAAATTTTCATGTATATGTGTGAACAATGTAACTTGAATTTGAATAGAATTTTGATACATGTTTTCTTAGTTTATTGTACTTTATTTTTAAAAAATGTATTTACAGTGTTTGAATTAGTAGAATTTTGTCCACAAAACATTTCCACATTATTCAAAGTTTAGAATGAAAAAAGATAACCATAGTGTTGGCTGTGTCTATTGTTGGAACACCTTCGTCTTCCATTCTATTACATGCGTTTTTAAGGGTTTCTCTCACATATATGCGAAAAGCAAAAGTTGGTCAATTTATTATAAAATTTTCTTTAGCTATGTATGTGTGTGTGTGTGTGTGTGTGTGAGATACGAATAATATCATTTTAATGTACGATGGATATAATGTTGAAAGTTTTCCAAAATGCTTAAAATGCAAATCTGTTAACAAAAGCCTCATCATGATTTAGTGATGTCTTGTACGTTCAATAAAAATATGTGTATGGCATGAAGCCGAAACATTTTTTATTTAAAACTTTTATTTTCTGCTTATTTTTGAGTGGAATGTCCAATTTTTTCTTCTTTCGATATCATATTGGAAAATGTCATTTACTGAATAAATTAAATGATGATCTAAAGTAAATCAAAAGGGATGAAGAAAATTTCATTTTGCATTGATTGGTTCTATGAAATGAATCTAAAATTGCATACATCCATTCTTTTTTTTCTTTTGTTTCATTTGTGTTTACAATTAAAATTGAATCATGTAACATGACTTTTGATAGACAATTAACCCTCATATGTGAAAATTTCAACTCATATCTACGTTTAAATTGAATATAACATGTTCAATCACTCATCTTTCTATGTATGAAATTGAAAATATATCATTTTATATGGAAAAGGTAATTGCATAACACTTTAATATTTGGTTCACTTATCTTTTGTTCAAGTTTTTTGTATCTACTTGATTGAAAACATGTAAGAAAATTTTGAATTTTATGGAAAATTGTTGTTGTTGTTTAATCTGATGTATAAATATTTCATATTGTTAATTTTGAACTAACGACAATCTTTGACATGTTCCTTAAATTGAAAAATTAATTAAGATTATGTTGCTTTTATGGATTTTGATATTTTGAAGGAATTATTTTTGATTTTATTTGTTTTATTTTAACGTTTTTAAAGGAAAATGAAGAGAAAATTATATAAGAATTTTGTGTGCTTCATTAAAAAAGTGTTTATTGAAATTAAGAAATTTTATGGCTTTATTTGCATGAATTGACGATAAATCGATTAAGAATAAGTGATAAGAGCTTACAAGTCGATTGGCCATTTTCAGTTTAAAACTCTTTACCAGACTCGCAAGCCTACAACCACACCCACATGGATTACTCATGAGACACAAAATCTGTAGACTCTAAGGAACGACAACGGCCGACCCCTGAAAACACATTCTGTCATTTCAACACCTCGCACTCACGCTGAAGATAAATTCTTGGAAACAACTTAAATGACAGAGCCACATAAAGTTGAATCGAAAAATAAATAAAAAATTCAGTGAAAAATCTTTTCCAAGAAAACTTTAGACTGAAACACGAAAAAAAAACATCAAACACACATTTAAAATTCACGTCAAACAATCAAATCCAAATGAAATATTACTCCCTTGTTCCAAAAATTAAAATATTCATTTCATCGTGTGAGATTTAATACTTCTTTGATGGTTCAAACGTTAAAAAAAAACAAAACAATCCTTCGGGAACTTTTACAGCAAAAAAAAAAAAGATTTAACCTTCTCTTGCTAAATTTACGCACTCAACTTACACATGATACGCACAAAGCAACATCTGACTTTAGCAAATTTTGTTTTCTTGTATTGTGTTTATTTTTTTTTGTTAACATGTTTTTTTTTTCTCATGAGACTTAAATTCCTTATTTAAATGAAGTTACTTTAATGTTTATCTAATGAATTCTATTCATGTACTTTAAAAGCATGTTCCTTGAAAATTAAAAATAAACAAATTTCATTCATGACATGATCTTGCAAATACTTTACTCTTTTTTTAGTAATTCATAAAAAGGAAAAATCAAAACAGGCAATTAAAGATCACTTGATTAATTAATAATTGAATTATTGAACCAGATAATAACAGTTTACATTTCTACGTCATTTAACAAGCAATAAAGCTGTATTAAGAATATTTTATGATAAGACTGACGATAACATACATTAAAATGAGGCAAAAAATTTACGATTCTCATTCTAAAACAACCCTCCATGTTCATCTGAAGTTATTTTGTTACTAAAGTCAATCTGCAATTTGTTGCTTTTATTGTTACCCGAATGTAGTGCTACCAAGAAAATGTGTGTGAATGAAATTCTCAGAGAATTTCCAGGAGAATGCTGGAAAATTGAGAGAATTCTCATTGCTGCGTAGTGAGAATTAAACATTTTAATAAACTTAGAGAAAAAATGCATTTTTTTTACTAATGTCTCATTTTTTTGTTTATTTTATTTATACCGTTATCAAATGTTCCTTTTTAATAATGTTCGAATTTTAAAACACAATAACCGATATATGTGTGTGTATGTATGCAAGTAAATACGTTTAGGGAGTATCAGGTTGCATTAGTATCGTAACCAGTAAAATGCAGATACATTCTGATTATAATAAAGAATGAGCAACGATATTTTATTAATGTTTGTTAGAGAATTTGAATAACAAATGCATAGTTTGTGTGTAGATGAAATTTAATAAAAGTAAAGTGAAGTAAGTAAGTAATTCTGCAATAAAAAGGCTAATAATAAAATGGAATATCATTTGAAATGCAAAAATGCAATAAAATAACAAAGAGAAGAGACGATTTCGATTTTTTATGTATCGAAAGGAAAAAACATTTAATTTTGAATTGAACTTAGTTCACGGTTAATGAGGTGCATTTCTTTTTGTTCTTTGAAAAAATGATGACACATATATTCTTAAAGTTGAAGACTTGAGTCCAATAAGACATAAAAATTAACTTGCCTGAAGTTATCAAGAACCTTAAAACTGATTAAATATTGATTGGGCGAATGTTTAACATCGGTTTTAACTCAAAAGCCAAAAAATAATTTGTGCATTTTCCAAAAAATTCAAAATCTGTAAAACCATGAGGTTTTACATACTTTTAGTAAAAGCAATCCCAAAATCCTGAGCCTCTAGAAGGTGGGAGGGGAGAATGGACTGATAAAAACATCCTGCCATTTGGATTTCAAGCCATTGTTAATGTCTTATCTGACCCACTGAGAAGGTCGTAGGCCATTCTCCATCGATCAAAATCCATGATGATGATGATTACAAGATGGCATTAACCACTACAGCCACTTATGTTGGGCTTTTTGTGGGCTATACTGCCAACCCGAAGTATCCAACACCATACGCCAAGCCACCACCATTAGACCTTAGATTTTATCCTGTCATCCGAAGCAGTCGCATTTTTTTCAAATCAGAATAATTATCATAAATCAATATAACAACTATAAGACTTGAAAAACACACATTATGATAGAAATAATTTTAGCAGTTATTAGGATCGAACTCGGCACCTATAAGATGGAATGCGATACGTTCACCACTACGCAATGACTACCCCTTTAAATCAAAATCCATTTCAAAGGTCGTTGCTAACTTAAGGCGAGTTCAAAATTTTTAAAAAAATTACTAGAACACAAAAAAAATTGGTAAAACAATTTTTGGATGTCCTACTAACGGTTCTGTTTGAAAAAAATCGAAGCGCTTCAAACACGTTGTTGTTTGAATTTTATTACTGTGATGACTTGCAAATGCAATTTCCAACGTCCATTTTACAGTCCTGTGACCAAAAGCATTTCAATTCAATCGTGTTAAAACTAATATAAAATAAAAAATAATCATTATCCATTAAATGAGCACGAAAACAATTTTGAATTAAATTTACTTCACTTTTATAGAAAATTAAATAAGCCATTTGAATATGAAAACTAAATGCTGTTTGAATATAGAAAAAAAATCAACCAAAAAAACTTGTATAAAATTTATTCAATGACGTACTTTTAAAATAAAATTTTATAAAATGAAAAGGTAAAGTTTTCAAGTAAATGCATTTTGCTCGGATAAATGTATATAATTTTGATCATTGTGAATGATAGTGTGTTTTTTTTAAAGTATTACACTTGTTAGAATAAAATATCCGGTTTTTTTATATTCATTTTTTTTTTGTGAAAAAGTATAGAAAAAAAAAACCGTAAAAAATTTGAGTATAAAATGTACTATAAAAGCCTGTGAACAATGGTAAAGTAAATAAAGTATTCGGATAATGTAGTGAACGTGTTAGAGGAAGTTGAAATAAAAGTTTGATTAAATGTCTGAATTCGATTATGCAGAACACAGACATTTCATTGCAATGAATTTTTGATGTTTATGTGATAGAAAAATGATGGAAAAAGTGAAGCTCCACCATATGCTTTCAATTGAATCGTATCAATGATTTTATGTGTGCAAATAAACAGTTTATCACAACATCAAAAGTCTTGTCATTAGTTTTCCATTTTTTTTGTCATCAGCAACTAACCAAATAGGAATAAAATTTTTCAACATTTATCGCCTTATAGAAAAGTAAAATCCAATTCAATATCAACCAGATTACAGTTATCGATTTCAAGAGTTTTTTTATTTTCATGCTTTGATATCTTTTAGATAAAGTTACAAAATTTACATAGTATTAGAGATGTGAAGCTACCCATATGTAGCATTACTTTAACATAATCATCATCATCATCGCTCTTATGTAAATATAAAAGCATCATCATTTTGATATAATCTCTATGGAAATTAGAATAAAAAGCAAAAATAAACATGTAAACTTTTTTTTCTCTCTATTTTTTTGTTTTGTTTTATTTTCGCATTTTTAGAACATTTTTCAATGATGTATGTTGATTGGGTTGATTTAAATATGCTAGATGTACATGGAAAAACAAGTAAAATACATTTTTTTTCTTCTTTTATGTATATTCAGGAAACTTTCGTAACTTATTCTAGAACGTAACATGTAGATTATCATTATTTAATATTTTAACAGATGATATTTCAAATATTGGAAGTGTGTGTGCATGACATTTTCCAAGAAGAATTTAAAAAATAATTTACTCGATACATTTTTTTATGCAAAATAGTTCTTTTAGTATTTTTTAACGGAAATAAATATTCAATCAAAGTGTGGAAATATTGAAATGCACTTGACAACAAGGAAATTAATGTCATATTGGACTTAACGGTTATTTTTGTGTAAAAAATTGTCGATATTGCATTAAAACGGTATTTTATGAATTTGCAATCATAATGCGTAATTTTTTCTTCTCAAGAAAATTGTGATAAATTTAAAATATTTCACACAAAATTTCCTTTTCCGGTACTTTTACATACTTTTAATAAATATTTATGCAACCATTAGTAACGCAAACATTTTAAATGGTTTCATTTTCAAAAAAATAATACAATGTGCTACTTATTTTGTTGTTGAATATTGTTTGATGGCGGAATTGGATTAAGTGCTTTTTCCTCTTAATGCCTCTAAATAAAAAGTGGGTGAAGTAATTCCGAGAATAAATCGAAGTCAAATCCAAAATATTCTCTGATCCCACAAAATTCTGTCCATATTAATAATAAAACAGTTTTTTCTTACGTTAAATTGTAATTTTAGGTAAAATTACATTTAATCACGCACATTTTAGACTTACAATTACAGTAAATAAAAATTTCATTCATTAACTAAACTAAAAATTTACAATTAAAATCATGTGTGATGATGTTTTTTTTGATACGTTACAAGTCATAATAATGATAAAAAAATTGGTATATGATAAAATTATATCACGCGCGTTATATTTTTGTATGTGACAAGTAAATCAAATATTTTTAAGAAAATTTAAATTAAAATTTCGTATAAAAAACATGAGATAAGAGTGAAAGGCATCACTTATCATTTGTTCATTCTTGTAAAGCATTCGAGAATAAATAAAATTTATTTTATCAATTTTCGTTAAATTACAACAATCAACATGGGTAAAAGTTTTGTGATATGCTTAGCTGTCATGGTCCTTTTCATTATCGGGGTAATTAATAAAAAATTCAACAAAAACCCATTTTCTTAAATTATCATTTTTCAGTCTGAAGCTGGTTGTGTTTGTCGTGAAGGAGGAAGTACTCTGTGCAATTGCAAACCCAGCTATGTTAAACCTCAACCAAAACCTGAAGTCGTTGGATCACAAAGAACCGTTTGCAAAACTTATGGATCTCGTGAATTTCAGCCAATCGGTGATTTGTGCAGTTGTGGAAAAGTTCATGTCAAACCAAGTGGAAGTCAATCCACATCATCATCATCTTCACAAGGGTCATCATCTTCATCGTCGTCATCATCATCATCACATCAATCACAATCATCCACCTCTTATGCCATTCAACGCTTATTCGAACACGAAAGATTAGATGACTTTGCTGGAAGTCAATATGACTTTGCTTCAGATGCCGAGGAACTTCAAAAAAAAGAAAGTCAACGAAAAAAGCTGGCTGATGCTAAAAGTCTTCTTCTCGCTACTGAGGAGCAAGAACGATGCAGTCACCATGTCCCTGAATCAAAACTCCACTATGGTTACCATGGCAAAGTTAAAAATTCTCAAAGAAAACAACAATATCAAGATTTAAAGGATGGTTACATTTATCATTTTGCTGCTGATCCAATTTCACTTAAACGTTGCGATAAACACCACGAAGAAGAAGAGGAAGAAGAACATCATGAAGATGAAGAACACGTTGACTTGCCTGTGTATGAACTCACTTATGAGAGCGTTGGATATGGAAAACATAAATACAATAATCCAACATTTACAAAACAACAAGTTCAAAGGAAATCATATGCCTGTAAAGATAAGGTAGCTCATGTTCAATCAAGTTCAAGCTCTTCAAGCTCATGCGGATGTAGCAGTAGCAGTAAAGCTGCCGATAGCAAATCATTCCATTACGCCACATATTCTAAATAAATTCATAAATTATCTTTGTTCTTATTTTAACGAAATATAAAATCATAGTTTTCCAGCAAATGAATGTTTGAATGTTCCTTGTGTGAATGGTGATGTGAATAAATGATGTAAAAAAAATTTAAATCATTGTAATATAATTTTAATCCCATGTTAAAGAATAAAAAAATTTAAAATTTCAATTCAAATATGTTATTTTATTTACTTTTCTTCTTGGGTGAAACTTGAGAAATATTTTTAACTCACTAAATCTACTTCAATGCACTCTAAATCTAAAACCAGTGGGACCTAAGTTGAGAGTTCAAAACATACTTCAAAATTCTATACGATCAAAATTTAAAATGTTAAAAATTTTCTAAAGCCCATTGACTTTCTAGGTTGTTATCTACAAGAGGAATATTTAGAAAAGTCAAAATTTTTTCGGCAACCTCTGTTCTATAGAATATATGAGATTAATGAATTAAACTGTCACTTTTCATATTAAAAGTTTTTGTATATATTTAAAAGAAACAAAGATTATCGAAAAAAATTACGTTTCTGAGAACCTGAAGATTTGACAATGTAGAATCACGTACAAAAATTTTGACGTTTCAATCTGGGTATTTATACAAAATTTAGTGTCAAGTTTTATGTGTGAAATGAAATATATCTTATATGAGCATAAAAGACCGCACATGAAGAAAAAATTGTTTTTAACGATTGATTTGATTTTTTTTCAATTTATTCAAGTCAAGGCCGAATATGCAATAAAAATAATGAAAAAATTACAAAACGAACTTATTTCTAATTCATAAAATTATTCTACTAGATGAAATTATTTTTTTTTTCTCAAAATCCGACGTGATTTGACAAGTAACACCCATTAAAAATTCATTTGTACAAAAAAATCGGATGTGCCTTCCACTCAAAATGATTAAAATAATAATAATAATAATAATGAAAAAAAGATTTTCTACTCAAAAAATGTCAAAACATTTGAAGCAAAAAAACTCGGAGTTCCCTAACAAATAAATAAATTTCTAAGAATTTCCATTAAACTACAATGAAAAAAATCAACATTTTTTTAGTGCAAGTTCACCGTTAATAAAATATTTTCATAAAGTTAATGTAAATAATAATAAAAATAATAACAATTAAAAATTGGAGCATCATATAAAAATGTAGGTCTTCAACGATTGCACTTTGCAGTTGTCTTTTAACAATTCATTCGTTCAGTTGAATTTTATTAAACAATAAAAAAATTGCATTCAAATTGCAACATTTTCATTAAATCAGATTGCAGTTTCTCTTCGTATTACATTGAAGTGTAATAAAAAATAAAAAAAAAGAGAAGAGTTATAATGAAATTTTCTGTAATATTTATTTGCATCACAATTGGTTTAATTGGATATGTAAATGGAAATTGTGCTAAGGTGAGTCAAGATAATTTATTGTTAATGTTTAATGTAAATGGCATTTTTTTATTATTTACATTAAAAAAAAATGAAATAATTTTTAAAAAAATTTCACTCATTCAAATTTTTTTTTTATTAGTGCTGCAATACACCGAATTACCATTCACTTCATGGACCATTAAAAGTATTTTATGAAGGGGAAAAATGTGATTGTGGTCGTACAATTCCGGTGCATGTTGAACAATTGCGAGTTCAGCCATCACGTCAACTTAAACAACATGATTACAATATTGAGGTGGTTACAGCACCAAAAGAGCCCACATATGGATCATTTGATTTTCACAGAGAAGTTCTTAAAGTTGATCCGGAAAAACGACTGTAAGTTATTTTTATTCTCTATCTAATTTCTTGTAATTTGCGATTCTGACCCCAATATAATGAATAATTTCCTTTGCCGGCCACTTTTGATCCTCGGGATGGACATTTAAGACTCTGGCACATTCTTGTATGAAATATTCAAGTTCTTTTTCATTCACTGGTTTTGATGTTTTCCCATCATCACTTAACGCCGATGCCAAACACTTATTTGTAAGTTGGGTAATTTGAGCTTTGCTTGTACTAAATTCCTCGTCCAAGTCAAATAACTCACATGGTGGTGGCGGTAAATCACTAAAAACCGGTTGAAATACCGCTAATTGCAGTGGTGGCAGCGGAATCTCAAATTGAGGTTTAATTATTTTGAGTGGCTCATATTTGACATCCAATTTTTCGTAAGCTCCAATAACATCACGCAAAAGATTATTATTGATTGAATGTAAGGACATGTCAAACATTTGTTTAAAATCTGATGGTATATCACAATCGAGTGATTCAACCAAGCAAATTTTTGGTTGTTCTGCCAAGTAAATGGTGTCGGGTATAATTGTGTAGTCATAAACTTCAATATCCGTGAAATCATTTGAGACCAATGTGTTTTTATCCAAAAGTAAATTCATGAATTCATCCCACAAACTCATATTAGTTTCATGTGTAATATATTTATCCGTGAACATGTGCCCGGAACCCGTTGCTAAAATTTTTCCATTCTTTTCATTGACAAATAAACCTGCGATTGGGCGATTAAATGGATACGCTACAGGTCCCGTAGTTAAAATGATGTTAGATGGTGAAACAACATTCATTGTCGCTCCAAATGGATACACAAACTCCAATTTGTATTTGTCCTCCATGAATTGGAGTGTACTGGAAATATTTTTATTGTTACTTAACAAACTTTTTGTTATTTTATTAGGAACAACACCCCCAGATATGAGTGCTTCCTTGGGATGAAAATATTTGTAGTAGTGTGGGCGCACAACAGAATCTAAAATTCAAATTAATTTAGAAAAACAATACAATTTAAATTGAAGGAAATATTTACCGTTATTGATACTCATTCCATATTCCTCAAGCAAAAAATTAACATTTGTATTAAAATAATCAGTTTCACCGCCTTCGCCTAGCATTAAAAGTAAATTCCCACCATTTGTTACATAATCCTTCAAATATTCAAATTCAGCTTCTGTAAACTTTTCTTGTGGCCCGGCTAAGACAAAAATCTTAACAGATTTCAGTACATCTGGATTTATTTCACCTTTATTCCTTGAAATTAAAGAAAATACATTCAAATTTCATCGAAAAATGGTATTGATTGAAAATTACTCACATTTCAACTTTCATTCCAATCTTTATTTTCCGATGTAACGTTTTATAGTTCTCCAAAAGCTTGAAATGTTCATTTTTGGAGATATCAAATACGATTTTGGGTTCCATTTTATTTATTTTTAATAAAAATTTTCAAAATAAACTTTAAATAATTCAATTTAGTTTTACGAGGCACGTATCATAAATGTTTATGTTTTGAAATAAATCGTTGTCAAGGTGATTTGCATATTTGCGTTGCTATGAAGACACATATTTTGATGAAAATCACGCATTGCGTGTGACTCTTAACAACAAAAATGATTTGTTTAATATCAACAGGTGATTCAAAAAAATGAGGGAAACCGTTAATTACCGTTAACCGTTATTTTGAATAAATTAAAATGCGTTTTTGAAGTTAAATTAAAATTTTAATTTTTTTTTTCAGACAATCATACAATTATGACGTATACTCACCACCAGAACCCCCAGCGGATCCTGCCCTCTCATCCTACCAGTACATTGTTGAAAGTGTGAAACCAGCTGCGGAACGTCAGCCTGCTGTATTGTATGGACACGTTGATCGTCTCGTAGTTCCAAGTGAAGACTGTGGGGAACAAAAAGAAAGTCCAAAACCAGTTGTTCATGGTTGTGGTGCTTGTGGTAATTGTCCATGCAATTGCAATTCCCGTACTGAAACAAAAAAAGTTGAATCAAGTGGACGATTGAGTGATATTTTCTCACTGAATTTAAAAAAAGATAATCTTGATGTAATCAGGTATGAAAAAAATAATAATAAGGGTCGTGTCAAAAAGAAACGTTCTCTATTCAATCTAAAAAAAACGCTTAATAATAAAATATATCGATCGGCTGATGATGATACCTTATTACAATTATCATTTTTGAGTAAACAACCAAATTTAAAGCAACCTGTTGATGACTGTGGAAAGTATCACTACAAATCTTGTGGGCATCGTGGTCCAAAATGTCCCGAGTGCTTTAATTGTACTTGTGTACCAATCAAGGACTCTCACAAAAGTGCATTATCCGACGATGAGCTCGTATCTGCTGCCCTTGACCCTAATTTCGTTATTCCAGATAAATACGATCCAATTATGCGACAAGAAGTTTCAATTGAACCAATTCAATACACGGATCAATCTCTCGCTGATTATCAAAGACTTACAAATGTCCTCCAACAAACACGAATGGACCCATATCAAACAGGAGATTTGTTATCACCACCTCCAGCTAGACAAACCCAAGATATGATTAAGCTCTTAATTGATTTAATGGAAAACAAGCAAGATGTTATGGCATATCAAAGGGAAGAAACTTTTCACAACCCTCATGATTGGATGTATGTTGTTGATACCGATAATTTAGCATATAAAGTGGGTCAACATCAATTTTTGGATATTTTACCCTTGAATCAATTAGAGCAAGAACACAGAGTAAAATTCATTGACGATCGTCCACGAAACAATGAAATTCAATTGCCTGCACGTACGCCACCCAATATGTTATATGGAAAACTTGATAATCTCGCTGATATGTATAAGAATTTTCAGCGCATCTCGCCAGTTCCAATTCAACAGCTTATTGCTCCAGTTAATCAATTTCTTGATGTTCAAGCTCAAACACAAGTTGATCACGAAAAGAGGTTGAGAGAATTTCAACGGCTGCTTAGAATTAATCGTGACACTTCCAAGAATAAAGAGAATGTTGAAACTGATCATCATCCGAAGGAGATTTTAAACGATGAGTTATATAGAGAAAAATTGAAAGAACTTTATCAAAATTACCTTCATATCCTAAGAAGACTAGAAAAAGCTGAAAAGGCATCACAACGCAAAAGTGAGCCTATTATTAAGAAATTTCAAACAAATAATGAGCCTTTTAGTCAAGAATATAGAAAGGCATTAGAACGAAAAAGTGAGTCTATTGATAGGAAATATCAAAGAGAAAATGAAGCTTTAAGTGAAGCATACAAAAAGGCATCAGAACGCGAAATTAAGCCTATTTTAATGAAAGTTCAAACTGATAATGAGGCATATAATGAAAAAGAAGAACAAAATCAACCTGAATTTGTCGTCTTAAAGAATGCTGGAATACTTTTAGGAGACGAATCTGTGCAGGAAGAGGAAAATAAAAGTGTATCCGGCGAAAAACCTGATGTGAATGAGGAATTCGTATCATAATAATGGAAAAATCATGATATCAATACACTGTAAGATGAAAACGCTTCACAATACTCAGAGATTAACGCTGACTGGATGTTTGTGGGACTCAATTCTCAAATTATTGCTGTGATACAGTATATAAAAGTTAAATTTCTTCAAGAGATTAATTTTAAGAAAATGTTTAAGTAAATTATTTAGTTTTAAGTTCTATCAGAAAACACACTCAAACTCATCACATTTTTTAATTTCAAAAAGAGGTGTCAAATCATATTGTAAATAAAATGAGACCTCATAGAAATGTTAAGTTAGGATAAATTTAAAATGAAAAATTATTTTAATGTATTAATTTTTGAGATTAAGGTTAAATTTAAGATTAGTATTAAGAGGAAAGGAGGCCTTAAAAAGTGAAAATCCATGAACTAGAAGAGAATCTGTGGCCACTAGGACGTGAAATCCGGAGATGAGAAATTACGATTAATTTAATCGATTCATACCATGGATTGAGATTTTTTTGCATTGAGTCCTTGTTCCGAGCATTTTCCTTTAAATTGACATTTAATGCCTGTCTTTCACTCTCTCTCACTTTATTTCTTTCAATTCTCCTTTAATATTTTCATTAAACCTAAATCTGATCATTTATCTTACCTTCTTTCTATGTATTTTTTTCTTTTTCTTTTCAGTTTCTCTCATTAAAATGTCATAATGAAAAGTCCTGACTTTGGAATGCTCGGACATGGTCCATATAAAAAATATAATTTAATTGATGTCCCAACCAATATCAAATTAATCAAAATTATAAATAATAAGCTAATTAACATAAATAAATTACATTAAAATAAAAAAAAATAAAATATATAAATATTACAAATTAATTCTATTTAGATTAAATTTCAATTGAATTTCATACAGCAATATTAATTAACCACAATTTACGCACAGAACAAAAAATGTCTCTTCATTTGAATTAATTATAGTATTAATGTAAAAAAACAACAAAAATAAAAATAAATAATGAAAACGAAAACGAAAATAAAAATGAACGCAGCACATGAAATCTGAATTTTATTTATTTGTTTATATTTTTTTTGTTGCTTTTCCATTTAAATTTATCATCAAAATGTTTCAGTTCTAGTGAAATACTCGCACAATTCAGTTAAGGTTAAATATTATTTTAGAGTAATGAAAAAAATTAAATGGTTTGATATTTTAGTCAAATATGGTCCAATACTGATGATAATTTTAGTGAATGAGGTCCTAATTGTAAGTTGACATGAATTGAAATTAAAAAAAAAATTTAACCTTTAACTGTTATGATAGATTCCGATTTTTGCATCTCCAACATTTCCATGCAACGGATGTTTGATTGACTGTCCAAAGAAATTAAAGTTACCGAAAATCGATAAAAATGCAGGAAAATCGTTCTTCCAAAGAACATTCAAGAAAATCAAAAGTGGATTATGTGAAAAATCTGTTAAAATTACAAATAATTTGTGTAATGACAGAAATCGAAATTGCTTTGAAGAACGGCGTTACTCTGACAGGAGACGGGAACACTTTGACTTTTACCGAGATGACGATGAAAGATTTTATGAAACAGATCACTATGTGAACAGATATCAAAAAAGGACTTATACGAGTTATGATGACGATGATGATGATTTTTACAGTAATAATCGAAGGCGTTTTGATGATTTCTATGAAGATAACAAAAATCATTTTTATGATCCCCCTTCTCGCATTGAATATATTGACATTGAAGACCATAATTGGCACAATTCAAGAGATTATGATGATTTTTTTACAAGAAAGTGATACAAAAATGACTTTTAATTAATAAATATGATTAAAATCAGCAGAATCTTTATTTTTTTATGGTGCCCTTAAATTAAACTTTAAATTTCAGATTAGGATAAAAATGCTTTATAAAAACTAATCAATCAATCATCACACTTTCAATGTGAAAACACGTTCCATCAATTGATTTGCTTTCAAAATACATTTTATGCATCATCATCATCTTTAATTATTGTCACGAGTATTTTATGGAAAATGTCACCATTCACACAATGAATATTGAAATTGATTCATTTGCATTAACTTGAATGATAAAAAAAAAAATAAAAAGAGCTTTTTCTTATAAATTTTTTGCAAGACATATTTGGGTCAATGTTGTTTTGGTATAATTGAAGAATTTTTAAAATTTGCATACATCATCAAAATATCAGTAGGGTGTCTAAATTTTAAAATTTTTTTGGATTTTGAGCTTTAATGTAATATTTAACAAAATGTTTAAAACAGGAATGTAGAAAAATGAAGAACGTGATAATAAAATGTGAGTTGAAAACGCTCCGGGGCATAAATTGACTTGGTCCGCAGACGGAGATCTTTGATTGACGATTACAGGGCCTTTAATGAACGCATTTCCTGTCAATTTGGATAAAAATTTCGAATATAACGTGCATTCTTTCATTCTATTCATACAATAAGGGGTTGAATACGGGGCGTTTACAAGCGCAATTTCACAAAAAACACGCCCAATTAAGAAAAATTCGACGATTTTGGAAAATTTCTGCGATTTTGAAAATTTAAGTCATTATGACAAAATCAGAAAAGTGCATCACCCTAAATTTGAAGTCACAATTATTGTCTTACATGAATCATGAATGTTTATTTATTTATTTATTTGTATTTTCATTTAAAATTGAATAATAATTTCAATTTTTTTTCTTTATTATTTTAATACAAACACTTTAATACTACTTCCGCTTATTCATAAAATTCAAACAACATTTTCATTTAATATTGCATAAATCGTGAATCGGATTACATACCACAAAGCCCACAGTAATAAAATTTTATTAAAATTAAATTAAATTAAAATAAAACCACTATTTACAAAGAAAAAATACCTTTAATTAATAAATAAAGTTGAAACATGAAAACCATAAAATTAATAATTTTAATCCTGTTGTCAACGTTAATACTAATTGATCAGGTATTGACTTAAATATAAAAATTTATGTAATGAAAAGTGAAGTGAAATGAATCAATTTTAATGGATTCCAGGTAATACAAAGTGAATCAAAATCAATTGCAACTTCAGAGGAATTTGTTGATGATTTTTTTGATGAACTCGATTATTTGGATTCAGTTGAGATCGAACGAAGGCGTGAAAATAAACGAGATGTTGCATCAAAACCATACCGAAGAGCTTTCTTTGATTTAATTATTGGAATATTGGATACATGGCATTCTACAGTTAAAGGTGATATCAAAAGAGCAAGGGAACGTCGAAGAAGTGGACGAGCTTTAGTATTTTAAATTTTAATGTGTAGTAAATTGAAGTTATTGAGAAATTGTATTATAAGAGGAAATTAAATTGAAATTGTCATAAAAATTGATTTTATCAGAGCATTTGTTGTAAATGTTAGCGTTTAAAATAGCGTTTTTTTCATGGTGACTGCGCATGACATTTGCTTATCCATTTCAAGAACGTTTATTAGTCCATGAAAATTGAAGGTTTGAAATTTTATTCAGTTACATTGACTTATGATATTGAATATTTTGTGAAATAAAAAATTAACTACTAGTCATTAAAATTTGAGTTAGAAGCAAAATATTCTTTTTAGATCTATTTTTTGTTAATCTAGGTAGGGCGGCATATTCTTGCTTGATAAAATATTCTATGCCTGAAAAAAAATTTCAATTTTGAAAGATAAAAATTGCAAGTTTTCATATAAATTTGATAAAAAATATTTTTGACGTTTCATCTAATGACTGCTTGAAATTCTCTCTGATCCAAAATAAATATTTGAAAAAAAAATGCTAGAAAAAAATCGGTTAAAAATTTTCTGGTCAAAAAAACAGCCAATGGCCGTTTAAGAGTTAAATAAAAATTGAATTTTAAAAAAATTTCTCATGTAAATCCTCTGTTACAAGTAAATTTGTTGTTACAGGAGAATTTGCCAAAAAATGGAGTTGCCCGGTATTTTACGAATTTTTATATTTATTTTTACTTTAAGCGCATTGATAGTTTAAGGACAATCTTCTAAATTACTTCCATAATAAGAACCACAAGTTTTGATAGTATTTTTAAGACTTTACCAAGAATCACGCAAAATTTCATATTTCAACTGTTGTCAGTTCACCCGGTAATTTTCAAGTAGTAGTCAAATTATCACATTTAAATTGCAAAAAGTGTCTTCATGAGATCTTTTTTTAATGTTCTCCCATTACATCTTCCTCTCTCGGCTTTTTACCATACATAATGATACTAATTTAAGTGTGTGAAATAGCCGGTATACAAACACACATTTATTATAAATACAAATATTCTACAATTTAGCACTCATATTATATGAAAAAATATTCTATACAGAATCGTGAATAGTACAAGATAAAAAAAATTCGCAAATTATTTACATGTACGATTAAAGAGTATATGTGCGAATACACTAATTTTATATGTAGATAGGTCTCCGGAATATTGTGAGATGTTACGCAACACACAAACGATTTTGCACAAAATTGCCTTGCTATTGAAAAGTTGGGCGAGCTAACATTCAGCCAGTGTATACAATACGCGCGACACATTCAATACACATAACACAAAGTATAATAACAATAATAAAATAATTCTTCTTTTTTTCCCTGCAATATCATCATCATTATTATTTTTTTACTTGAATTTGCAATATTTATTATACAATAATCAAAAGTTATTTCAATTTAAAATACAAATTTAATTGCAAACAGTGTTGAATCGAAAATTTAAAATCCAAATTTCAAATTAAAAATTATCACAGTTTTTTTTTGTAACAATTAGTGTCTTTATTCAATTTTTTATTTATTTATTATATTTTGTTTAAAACAAAAGTTTGTATACATTATAAATATTATATAACAATCAAGATAAGATTATACAGCAGTTTGTGTATATCTGTGAGGTGTGGTACAGACATTTTATACAGCTATTATATAAATAAAATAAAATTTAATCTATAGCACATCAAATTTATTCTATTTAAAAAAAAAATATTTATATTAAATTTATATGTATATTAAAAATAAAGTTTAGAGTAATATAAAATTAAAATAAAAAAAAAATTGTATGAAAGAATGACATAATTGATTAATTTAATGTATTTTCGCAGTGTAAGATATACGGAAAAGTACAAATATTTATATTAAATTGCAATTAACTCGAAAAACTTCAATTTATTAAAAAATTAAATTTCTGGAATTAATAAAATTATTCTTTTCATGTGTATACGAGACTTCAATATCAATAAAAGTAATAAAAAATATTAATTACAAAATAATACAAAGTAAGTACTCGTTAAATTTATCTGTAGATTGACATTAAATTTTAATTTAAAAAAAAAAAAATGACATCAGACATTTAATGTTTTCTTTAAATGTATAAGAATGCAATTTCATTGATAAAAATATAAACAAAAGACCAAATTTAATGATTCGTTGAATGTCAATCTATATTATTCAAATGTATACAATTATTTATTTGTTTTATTTATGAGAATCGTCGCCGTCAAAACATCTGTCTTTATACAAAATAAAAATGTAGAACTAGCTAATGTTTCGTTTCATGAAGAATATGTTCTTTTATTATACAAGTCCAAAACGAGTAATGTATTTAAAATTAAAATATCGATAGAGACTGAAATTCTCTCGAATTTGCAGAGAATGATGGCAATACAGCTGTTGAATCAAGTGTGATATATCATTGTGTGTAAATCTAGAAGTAAACTTATTTTTTTTGTTCTCTCAATCGTGTTTATAAAGCCGCAACACGATCTTCAAAGTCTTCATGTTCTGTGGCATCAACACATCTCTCAATTCTAATTCCGACTGCACTCTATCAAATTGGACCTCATATCTTGCAAATTGCTCTAATTTTACGTCAATAACAAAACTAGACGCTGTGATCCAATTTATCATTTTTGTTACCAATCCTTTCGGGATTAATGATAACGTAACGATCGCAACTGTTCTATTTCATCTACCATTTTTTCTGAAAATGCACCAAGACACAAAACAGACTCAAAATCGTACCAATTCCTTCGTAATAAGTGTAGATCACGTCGGGGTCACCAAAATCTGTTATAAAGATCAAGAAGTCAATATTGATTCTTCATTGTGGGGATTTGATCCCACTGATGTTAGTTTCTCCAGTATTTTCACCGTCTCTAAATCTCTCCTTTCCATTGATTTCATTTAAATTTTCTAAATCAGAGTAATCAGAAATGGATGATATACCATATTCAATACATCAATTAGTAAGATCGTGAAATTTCAATTATTTTCCCTTTTCTTGAATGTATTCTAATCATTTCAGTGTGTTAACAAAAAAAAATTATTTAAATGTAATTTTTGACACAGAGATGATGTAATTTCTTCAAAAACAGATGAATCAATTCAATAAATTGAAAAATAATGTTCTTCAACCTACAAACAGAACGCATACATATGCAAATCAAAAATCAGCCCATCCATTCATTTATGTTTGACTTAAAATTACATTCAATTCAAAGAATTTCACTGATATTACTTAGAAATACGGATTTAAGTCAATATTCAAACATTTTGTTTAATATATGAATGGATTTTATCATGCAGTGAAATTTACTGTTAAATGATAAGATAAGATTACGTCAATATTTCTAATGTATTTCAATTGAGCCATGTAAAATCAGAATAATAAAAATTTCAAAGTAAAATGTCATGCAATTTAATTTAAACTAAAATTAACTTTAGCTGATTCCCTTATGTGATTTTTGTTTACACTACCGATGATTATTAAATTTATAAATAGAATATGTAGCCAAAAACGCAATCTATCATAATGTTAATGCAACAATGTAATCCCATGTTGCAATTCAAATTTCTGAACAGTCACTCAAAAATAAATAAATAAATAAATTTGTTGGATTGCACCAAACTACTGATGTTTTTTTTATTCTACTGTTGAATTGTTACATGTCTGTCAATTGAGTCTATTTATTGATCTAAAACATTCATGTTAAATTTAAAATAATGCTGAGGGGTGGAATAATGAGATGATATCAGCAACTATGAATTTCCGTTACATCACTAACGATTTCACGTGCATAATTTTTTTTTCATATCAAATTCGAGTACATCTAAATATTTATCATCATAACCTAAATTTCATCGTGATTATTTTTTGATAAACATCAAAAAGATTGATTAAACTAAAAACGTCGCTTCATTTCACTTCAATACACAGTTCAAAAAAAAAAGAGAAAACACACAAAGGTTACCCAGTAAATTTAACATTCATGTCAAATTACAAAATATACAAAGTTGTGTCGTGTCCTCGTATTGGTGCCACCATGTTCTCAACCAATCACCGAAAAAAAACACAAACTCACTGCATTAAATGTTAAAACTACATTTTAGTCATTTTGTTGTTGTTGCCAGTCGGTACCATAAAGTACAATTGTACTGTGTCCTAGTTGATGATTTTATGTTGAGTGTGAGAGAGTGAGGTCTTTTTCATTCCACTTACACTCATACCATTAAGAGGTATTTTTCATATTTGATTTACACATAAAATTCAGCGTTATATGTTAAAGTAAAGGGATAAATGTTGTAAATTATCGTATGACAAGTAATGAATTATGTGTGTTTAAAGTGTGAAATTTACGGTATTTTATCATTATTTCAAATGTAATTGACCAAATATTAACCCAATGGACACTAAAAATTCAAAACCCGATTACTTGCATTGATATTCTTGGGTTTAAGAGAAGTGTCGTTGTCCTGTCAAAATCAAGCTTTATCAATCCCCTGGTAGGACCTGGAAGTGAAAGGTTAATATAAAAAATACACAATCCAATTTGAAAATTCACTATTAACTTCATTATTTATGTATAGTTTCATATCCTAAATGGACTCATTTTTCATTGATGATATAAAATAATTGAAATTGCAAAATAAATTATTAAAATCAATTAAATGCACACTGTTTTTCATATGAAAATTTCATGTATCTCCTCTCAGTTGATTACATTAAGTAATTTTGTAATTAAATGAATATGATGCAGTTTTAAATTAAATTTTAGTATTACAATTAATGACTCAATTCTAGAGATTTGTTTTTCATTCTGGTTCATTAAGAAAAATAACAGCAAATATGACTAATTAATGTGTCTGTTTGTAATTGACGTGTTAAATTCAACAAATGAATGTCAAAATGAAATAAAGCTCATCACCCTATCGTTAAAAAACGGTTGAAATTGAGATACGAAATCTTGAGATATCTGAAAATTCGAGGGTATAAGTTTTAAACACTTATTGGTCCTACTATGGTCATTTGATCATATTTTTCCGATTTGCCCGATGACTAAATGCTTTTCCCCAGTGCATTGCTGAAATCTGAAATTAGATTTTGACTGAGATACGTCAACATTCAACAAAAGATCTTGTTACAACTAAAAATGGATAAAAATACTGCGATACTTCAAGCAATAATGGACAAAAGAACGATAGGTCAAAACTGACCAACCGTAGAGGTCAGGGAGCACGGAATAGGCGACGAGATGCTAAGGCAGAGATACACAATGGTGCGCAAACGTCAGTCATAACATCATCAGCGGAAGTAGATTGGATATAAAAAGTAAGCTCGACCTTTAGTTTCGTCTCAATCCTATGCAGTCCGACCCGTAGCTGTTCATATTGATTTACAAACGAGCAACCTTGATAACATGATTAGCCGAATGCGTGCTATTGCGCAACATCCGTTGTGAAAAATGTTTTGCAGCGTGTTAATACTACTTATGCCGAAACGTTAGTATTGATTGACTCACACATAATGGTGATCCGGCATTACTCGCGTGGACGTAATCACACATTGTCTGGTTTGAATACAAAGGCCACCGCCTGAACAAGCCATGATCCTCTACACTGTAAGTTGAAAACGCCCCGTAAACCACCCGTCATTATTTGCATAGACTAAAAGAGTGCCCATAATATTCGAAAATTTTATCAAAATTAACAGAAAATGCGTTAAAAATTGCATTCATCAAACACCCTCAATCAAAGATCTCTGTCTGCGGAATATATCACATTGTACTGCGGGCTGTTTTCAAATTACAGTGTAAGATCCAGAAGTGACAAAGATTTAATGATGATTTTTCGATATTTAAAAACCCATAGTTCCCACAGGGCATTTTAAAACACACATAGATAATTAAATGATCACATTCTTGCTGTTATATGTCATGTTAATATGTGATTTTCGAACAAGAATGTGTGTTACTGGTAAATTAACGATGAAATGCAATATTCATTCTATTTTATACAAAATCGTTCATGAAAAGTTAACAGTTAAATTTCATTTGAATTTCAACGTCAATTTCATATCATTATCAATTCGAAACAAAACTCAGCTGATCCGTATTTGTAAAGTAAATTCTTCTAATTTTTCATATGAAAATTGAGCTATGACATGTAAAAAACATATGTGTGGAAAAAAATTTACATATACCAGTTGATTGTGTTAGTAAGCCGGTTATATACATTTTTAGGTATATTCTAAGGACATATAAGTGTGGTGATATTGAGGAAGGCAAAATACCAATACATAATAAAATGAGAGAAATTATGAGCGATACAATGAGACACGTGCGCAGTTAACTGAAAATATGTTGTGCATTACTTGTATGGTTGTAAAATGTTGAATTGGAAAAGTGGGGAAAATGATGTAACTCGTATGATGTTAACAGAATGATAGTGATGGAATAGCACAGGTCTCAGGTCAATAAGAGTAGTAAAATGAAATTATTTTGTCCTAAAAATGCGATGATTTTGACAGAATTTGATTGAGGTAGGCTATGAGACATTTAAAGGCATATCATATTCAACGACATCAAATTTGACTTAAATTTAAAGCATATTTTGACAGTTTGAGTTGAGGCTCCTTAAAAAAATTCTTGTCTGTGGTTTTATGAAGTGATGCCATGAGTCATCTTGTCAAAAGCAAATTTTTTTGATCTCATTCACGGGTATTCATATCAAATTATTCCATCTCTATGACTTTACATCACAACTTTTACTGTGCCATCGCTTGTACGACATAAATTTTCATAGTGGCAAAAGCGGAAAAAGGAACTGGTGTAACAAATGTGTTTGTCTTAGTATCTCAGTATACATATTGATTACATTTAAACACACACACACAAACATAAATTTTTCCTACATTTATGGAAAAAAAAGGAAAATGTTAACTTTGGCACCATCGACCGACCAACTTAACTAACACAATTTTTTTCTCTTTTTTCTCATTGAATTTCATTTGTGTCGGTGTTTCCTATTGCATCACATCAAAATTATATAAATCGCGCGCGCGACAGTGGCTAGACTTTAATTTTTGTGTATATTTCCCTTTTTTTAGTTAAACTGATTCCATTTATATTGATGTAATTTACTTTTATACAATATAATATAAGTAAAATTAAAACAAAACTACTTGAACATGTTATCATTGAAATGTTATACAACAGTGGCATAAATGTAAAAAAATGATATATTTTTTTAAATATTCAAATATTTTAAAGTAATTTCAAAGTGAATTCATGCAAAGTGATACTTTTGGATAAAAAAATTTAAAGTAAAATTTATTTAATTTATTTGTTTAATGAATATAAATTGAAAAAAAATAGAATGAATTTTTCCAATCCCCTTCCAAATGTGATTGAGTGACAATCAAAAAGCTATCATGGATCGATGAAACATAAAATTTTCGATATATCATCCAATGAAAATGATAAAAATTTAAAAGATTAATTTTGATATGATAATAAAATGAAAAATCATTTAAATTGAAAACAGATCATCAACAAATTTCCATTAACTTTGTGGACAAAACACATGTTAAAAAGATTTTTTTAATCTTTATTTGTGTGTGCATGAAATTATAAGAAAAAATTCAAAATTCATAATATTATCTTCATATATCACACATACTTTTTACAAGTTTATATGAATATGAGTGGAGGCACGTGTTAACTAACACATTCTTAAAAGTCTGCGAAAATTTTACAAATATAGAACTGCTAATTTTTTTTTTTATGGAGAGATGGTGAGATCATCCAAGACACATATTTGGAATATATTTGATGGTAATTTGAAAACTTTGATGGCGAAACTGTGTGTTGATATCAATTAAAGAAGATTCTTCCCATTCCATTATTAATTAAATTTTTCATTTCTTTTTGGGTTTCTTTACATTATTATAATACAATTCTTACTTGCGCAGTCGAAATACCAAATAAACACTTTTTCTTTTGATTTCATCTACGTTTTGCTAAATGACCAATTAACGATGATTATTTTTGTTTGTTTTGATGGGAATTTTAAATATGGTTACTTTTAAGTTTTACAACCGAAGGTTGAAATTTCTTTGATTTTATTTGCTGGCTTATATTCAAATTGTTCGAATTGCAATTTGCAATAGAATTTATTCTTTAAGGTACAAGTGACGAATAAGCTGTTAAGACATATGCTAGAAATGACGTTTTACAAGATTTGAACAAAATTGACCTTCTGGGCTGAGTCGAGGCAATATTTCGTATCATTACCAATTACGGAAAATCTTTAATTTATTTGGTTGAAAGTGTTTGGGAATGTTTGAAATAAAACGTCTAAAATACAACATTTTTTGTTTCCTGCTTGAATTTACATAAAGAATCAGATTCAACTTGAAACCCTTTCACTTTTTAAATAATTTCCATATCAGAGCTTTTATTTAAAACAAAAAAAAATCGATCATCTTTAAAAAAAAAAAAATATACTTTTTCATATTTTTATTCCATTTAGGGTTATCTTTCCTTTTTCTTTTTAAAGAAATCAATGAATTAGTGTAACAATTCATATCTGTACAATTCCTACATCTATTTATTTTTATCAGTACTAAACAAAACAATTTTCTTTCACTTTTCACGTCTTGACTCTCCTTCAGCTTTTGTTGGTTAAATGTCTGATTATTGTGGAAAACTCAAAATCACACCGTACGTTTACCGTAATCTGAAATCGGAAGTATTATTTTTTAAGGGGAAAGTGTGTGTGTCAAAATTTCTCCGAAAAGTAAAATAAAAAAAAATAATAAGGAAACTTTCTCTTTTGTGTGAAATATGTTTCTGTATAAGTGTTTAATTGTAAATGTATTGGTGAATTTTCTTTAAAAATACTCATGGTGTATGCTCAATATTTTTAGCCTTAAACTTCCTTGTAATCGTATTGTTATTTTATGCTGAATTCTCCTTAAAATTTTGAGTACGACCAAAATTTATCTCTCATTTTTTTTGTGTGTAAATTTCCTTAAATTTTTTTTTCTATTACATGACACACGTGTTTATGTATTTGAGCTACTTTCAGTTATTTTATATTACTCCCATAAGGTCAATAACCGTTTTTATATAAGACCCTTATATAAGAATATTGTAACAGTAACAGTAATATGTATTTCAGTATATCTACGTAATTTGGGAAAGTGAGCTTAAATTTCCTTTATTATAAGACAAAAAAAATAAAAAAAAATATTTAAAAAAAAAAAAACATGTTAAGTAAATTTACCATAATTGGAACAAAATCACGATTCTTATTCAAACAATTGAAATTGAATAATAGACTAATTTAAGAAGTAAAAAAAAATCAGATTAAAGTAACACATATCTTGTGTCTTCGTCGCATTCAAATAGTAACCGTTTCCCTATTATAAAAAAAAATATATATCGTAATATAAGTATCTCAAGGTCGTCTGAATTATACACATAGACACAGATACACATATTCTAAAATTCAATACATGAGCAAAAGCAAAACTGAAGTTCTTCTTTATTTAAAACACATCTATATATAGTGCGATATGTATTTCAATACAAGCAACACATAACAATGTCCTATATACAATAAAAAAAGAAGAATTTTCCTATATATGAAATTTATTTGGAGGGAATATGAATAATATTTTCATTTAACATTTACAACAAATTGAAGGATTGAAGTGCGCTTTAAATTTCAATGAAAATTTTTATATTTGTAACATCAATCATCATCTGTTTTGAATTTCATATTGAAAATGATCTATTTTTAAAATAAATTTTAATTGTTATTACTACTACATTGAATGTTATTAAAATCGTTTATCATACTAAATAGATTATCATGTTTTTTGTTTCCTGTTAAATGTATTTGTGTAGCAATTTTCCGAAATTATATTACAAAATTGTCTATGTGTGCTTGTGTGCGTGTGTGTGTGTGTTTGTATGTAAAATGAAAAAAAAAATTGGCATTATTTTTATTTTATTACCACTCGCGTTTGTATGAATTGTGTCAGATGTATTTAAGAGGTGAATGACCCAAGTCAATGTCATATGAATGAAAATATAGCCGAATATTTAGTATTTGACAGTATTTGTAATGATTAGTGTATTTTTTTGTATTTGAATTAGAATTACAACTTAAACTCGGATTTCCTGTTACTTTTATTTGCAGGAACCTGAATTTCATTTGTTTTGTTATTAAGGTGCACTTGAATTAATTGGAAAAAATGGAGGATAGTACGATAAATTGTATAAACTTTGGCTTTTATGATATTTGTGGGAAAATTAAAGCCTCAAAATAAGTTTTCCTACACATTGGGGGGTCGGGCGAATGCCTGTACCCCCGACAAGTGACTTATTAGCAACAATCAGCATGTTTGAACAAATTAAAGCCGAACCAATTGGCTTTTATTCAGCAATGCCACCATCATCTGGTATATCACAAAATTCACGTGGTGAATCAACACAACAATCTGTAATTACATCAAGCAATAATGATGATAACAAAGATTCAGTACAACAGCAATCGGTAAGTCATTTAATTTTTTTTTCGTTCCCAAAACAATTTAATTCAATTTCAATTTAAAGTCATCATCATCTGGAACACCGATGCCAATGATGACCGAGCCAAAACAGGAAATTATAACAACACCCAGTGGTCATCAACACACCCTTCAACACACGTCACAACACCCCTCAAGTACCGCCTCATCCTCGTCTAGTCGTAGCAAGCCACAAGCATGTAAAGTGTGTGGTAAAATGTTGTCATCAGCCAGTAGTTATTATGTCCATATGAAATTACATAGTGGTACAAAGCCATTTGCGTGCACTGTTTGTGAAGCTGCCTTTTGTCGTAAACCATATTTGGAAGGTAAACCTATCATAAAAAAAATACATAAATCAAACAAAAAAACCTTTAATTTTTTTTCCATTTCATCAATTATTCAATACTATTTTCATATCACAGTACATATGAGGACACACACAGGTAAATTAAATTTAAATCATTTTAACTGTAAATCAATAATCATCATTTCCAACTGATAGGTGAAAGACCATTTCAATGTGATCTTTGTTTGAAGCGATTTAGTCAAAAAAGCAGTTTAAATACACATCGGAGGTAATTTTCCATGCAAATTTCTATCTTTTCAACTCCAAGTTAAATCGATTCAATTTATTTTTTTTTTCTTAAATTCAAAACTTAAATCACATCATGGCAATGTCACATATTAACAGGATTCATACAGGCAAGTACACAATAATTCATTTTTTGCCTTTTTTTGATGTTTTATGAGCCTTTATCACATTCAACAGTCAGAATAAGTAATTTAAAGGATGATTTTTTTTATGTTTGCATTTCGATTCCTTTTATGAAATTAAATTTAAATGAAAAAAAAATTAAATTTGATCGGAATCAGGAAAATATAGAATTTAAAACCGCTCCTTGTAATAAAATTTAAATTATTGACCTTCAGCCAGGAATTTAATCACCAAAAAATACTGTAAATTTCAAATTAATTAAGTAATTCATACATAAAATTCATATTTTTTTATTATTATTTTTTTTTTCATATCACATTAAACAGGCGCACGACCATTCGAGTGTGTTATCTGCCGAAAGACATTTACTCAGAAATGCGCTTTGACGCTCCATGTTCGCGTTCACAATGGTTTGTGCACATTTTATATGTCACTTTAATTGAATTTAATTGTATTTCCATGTTTTATCATTTTCTTGAGATTTCCTTTTCTTGAAACCCTTGATAAGTGTTTAATTATTTTTTTTTCTTGATTTCTGTATGTATTTTTTTTTTAAATTCATTGAATTTTTCACGTTGGCCTCGTTGTCAGAAAAAAAACATTGCAAACACTTGAATAGAAAAATAAATTAAAAAAAAAGATGAAAGGAGACAATAAAAATTTAATTGAAATATACTGATAAAGTTAAGTCAGCGGCCAATGTTGCATGTTTAATTCTCTGTCCTGTAATTGCCATAAATTTATTTTTCAATTATTATTTGAATTATTCGCGTATTTTTAATTGTAAAAAAAATTTAATTGATTAAATTGTAAATGTT
Organism: Culicoides sonorensis; assembly: GCA_900002565.1. Taxonomy (NCBI): domain Eukaryota; kingdom Metazoa; phylum Arthropoda; class Insecta; order Diptera; family Ceratopogonidae; genus Culicoides; species Culicoides sonorensis. Next base: position 405,892 of record LN483441.1, on the reverse strand, counting down.
TTTCCCACTCGCTTTGTTTTATTTTTTTATTTTATTTTATTGGAATTTTAAATATTTTTCCCACTTTTTTATATTAAAACATTTCATATTCGTGTTTTTTTTATTATTATATTAATTATAAATGTAACTTTTTTTTTATTTTAATTGTATTCGTATATTTTTTAAAATGTGTTATTATTTTATTATTATTATTATTTTTTCAATATAAAATATTTCAGTAATGATATGAAAATTAAAAAAAAATAATAATAATAATACTGATTTTGTAATAATTCGATTGTTTTTTTAAATTTCCTTTTTGTTATGATTTATGTATTTATTTTTTTTATATTAAAAATTGAATAATAATAATAAATTGATAGAACAGAGATTAAAATACATTACATTAATGGCCGTTGTAATATTTTATCATTATAATTTTTTTTCTATTTCCTTTCATTCTTTTTTTTTGTAGGATATTGGAGTAATAAGCCGTTTCAGTGTGGTCAATGCAATGCATCATTTTGTCGGAAGCCCTGTAAGCAATTTCATTACAAAATATGAAAGAATTAAATTTTACATTAAATTGTATCCCAAAATACTTCAGATTTAGATATTCATACTCGGACTCATACGGGCGAGAAACCGTTTAAGTGTGAAGTGTGCAATAAGCGATTTACACAAAAGAGCACATTGAATATTCATGCTCGTATTCACAATGGTTAGTTTAAGTGATTAAATTAAAAATATTTTAACATTAAATTGAAATTTAAATGAAAATAATAATGGTAAAAATTAAATTTCGTGTACAGCAATCCAGGAAAGGCCATATCGATGCAACCAGTGTCCATCGGCTTTTTCGCGCAAACCCTACCTTGACGTCCACGCCAGAATACACACTGGTAAACAATTGCTTGCTTAAATTGCAAAATACTAAAAGAATATAAATATTAATTCTGGGTTCTTTTGCAGGGGAGCGTCCATTTGAATGTGATGTCTGCTACAAAAGATTTACCCAGAAGTCATCTTTAAATATACATAAAACAATTCATTCGGGTTAGTTTTTTTTTTGTATTTTTAAATTTAATTATCTTTTATCAACTTAGCATAATTGGATTTTTATCAGAATTCAATTATCGGAAGCGTCTCAGTTAAAGAAATTTTAAATATTCGTTTCCTGTCAGCTCATGTTGAAGTCCATGCTTCAAGCTTCAATCAATGTCATGATTGCTTCAATTCAAACCAGAAATTGGCGAGAATTTGTATTTCAAACAGTTTTTTACTGATACAGATCACGGGGTTGAAAAAAGTTTCTATAATGCTTTAAGATTTTTTGATAATTTACAGTGAGACCTCACAAATTGAGGTTTTTGTACAGAAAATCGGTTTCTTAAAACTCCTGACGCTTTTGATAAACATTTTCAACCAGAGATGGACTGAAATTGCTTTCAGGTCCTTGGATTCTGTTTGATTTTTTTTAAAAGCTACATTTTATTAACTTTCTTTCACTGTCACAACATGACTTATCAGAATTTGGTAGAATTCCAATCCGGGGCCAATCGGCCCCTGTTCTTAACGCTGTCACTGTTTTTTTTAAAAACAAAATTATGAGCTGAAAACTTCATTTGAACGATTTTTTGTACATGAGGTTAATTTTTTTTGCTGTACATGATTCTGGACCCGATTTTCCATGTATTTACCATTTTCAAAGGGCTCAACTTAATTTGAACCGTTTTTGGATGATTTCTCAATAATTTTGTATGAAAACCCAAAAAGTGTTCCAAGTAAACATTGTAGCTCATATTACGAGCAAAAACTTTGCACAACAAAGTGAGTGATTTATTCGAACCAGATTACCATAAAAATTGATTTTTGATATTTTTTTAATTAAAAAATTTGAAAATGGTCTAAAAAATTCAAACACCAAAAAAATGGTCTTTTCAATTTAGGATCCATGCGATTCAAATGAGATCCACTTGATTTAAACGAAAAAAATCGCGTCCAGAATCATGTATAGCAAAAAAAATTAACCTCACATTTATAAACTTTTTTTGGAATTTTTAAAAAATTTCTGTAAAACCCATAATGTATCATAGAAAGTGCGAATCCGCTCCTAAATTCATTTCAGCGTCGATTTCCTCAAATTCATTTAAGAAAAACCTTGAATTGATATAATTTTTTCTTTCTCTTCAAATTTATATTCAAAAATCAAATAGCTGGACATCGACCATATCAGTGTGATCATTGTCCTGCAACATTTTGTCGAAAGCCGTACTTACAAATTCATAATAGGACCCATACTGGTATTTATGAGATACATCAAATTTAATTCAAAAAGATCTAATTTGTTCCTTTTTCTCCCATTAATATAGGGGAACGTCCCTATGAATGTGATGTTTGTTTAAAACGTTTTTCCCAACGCAGTACCTTGAATATCCATAAAAAAATACATACAGGTGATTTTGCTTACAAAATAACTTTAAATTAAGTCTGTTGTTTCTTTTTTTACAATAACTTCATCATTTCATTCATACTTTTCATTTAATCATTCCATTCATACAATTTCTGTTCTTCTTCATCTACTTTTATTCTCCATTCATATACAGTCAAGATTTTGCGCCATATATTTCAGTGTATGAGAAATTGAAATTTGTTACATGGGTCACATATAATTATAAACACACACTCATATGTATATAAAATTATTACCAACATTCAGACTTTGTTTACATACATCAATGTACAGTTCATACATTGATGACGTCACATATGCGTTTGACAGCTGGTGCACAATAAAATATAGTTAATTCTTATTAGGCAAAACATCAGACAAAAACATTCAATACATAACGCTTTATACTTAGTCTTAGTCCTCGCGCGTATTATTTTTATAGGAAAAATATTATTTTATTCTTCTTCTTCTTAATTGTAATATACGATCAAAAGTGTGTAAATAATCAAAAATTGTTATCAAATAACAGAATTTGTATTTAAAAAAATAGAAAAAAAAAAAAGATAAAAAGAAAATTAAAATCAAAAATTTTCCAATGGAAATAAAATACAATTCAAGTGTAAAGAAAAAACGCTGAAATTCAATCATCGATAGAATGCAAACACCAAATCCTTTAAATTTACTTATTCGGACACCAATATGTAATTTAATTTTTATTTCATATCATTACAATTATCTTTAACTTATCAGAATCTTATGATATTTTTACGTAAATGTGCAATACACAAAATTTGTAAATATAAACAAAGAAAGTGAATCTTATTTGAAGTGTGAATAACATTGAATTTTCTGATTAGATTTAATACATTTTATGAATTGTTAATAGTTTAATTCATTTTCTGTGATATTTGCATACAAAGTTTTCTGATATACATTTATTACGCGGTTTTAAATAATTTACTACGCAGCACACATGACACACCAACAACCATCATGAATATTCGCATTTATATTACTTCTTTTTTTTTGACTGCTCTATGACTGTTGTTATTGTGTTTATATTTGTTATTATAAATTTTATTGACTAGCACTACTTTATTTTTGTATGAAATGTAAAATGTATATTTGTGTGTTGTTGTTTATATTTTTTTATTGAAACCACTTTTTTTCTTTTTAACAAAGAATGATACAAAAATTTATTTAGAACGTTTTATTTTAGGAATTTACAGAATTAAATTTAAATTCATATTACTTGGATTAAGTTTGGGAATAAATTTTGGACACCTGATACAAATTTTATGGGTTTTTTCTATTAATTTGAGATTCAAGGAGCATGTTTGTAAATTTTTCTTGAAACGCTAATCACATAAAATATTTTTATAAGAAGTAAAGGACCATTTATCACTTTTTTCAATTAAAATTTTAAATAAAACTGCTGCGATTTAAATTTAAAAATCAGGTTTCTTTCTAAAATTAGATAAATGAATTTAAATTTTTTATCTAAAACCTTCTCTTTTGCTAAATTCATTATTTTATTTATAAATAAATTCATTCATTTAATTTGACAATTTTTTTAAAATATACCGGAAATTCAACGAATTTTTATCAGTTTTGAATTTTTTTGAATTTAGGGTGGTTTCAAATGATAAGCTTAACATATGTATTTTAACCAAGCTGGCTAGTGAATAAAATTTATATGTATCAAAATTTCAATGAATATAATTTAATTTTCGATTTCACTTTTCAATTTTAGTGCAAGGACGGCCGTTTCAATGTCCTCATTGTCCTGCGGCATTTGTTCGAAAGCCATGTAAGAATTTTCCCCTTCAAATCCTTAAATTTCATTTTAATTTTATAAATTTTCTTTTAATTTCAGATCTTGTGATTCACTTGCGGATGCACAGTGGTTTGTACAGCTAATTGACATTTAATTGAATTGAATTAAATTGAAATTTTCCTTTTTTCAGGTGAACGACCATTTGAGTGTAGTGTTTGCTTAAAAAGATTTGCACAGAAAAGTACCTTGAATATACATAAGAGGTACAAATCATTTTGCATTTGAAATTCAAAAAATATTTAATTTTTTTCTTTAATTTCAAAATTTCCTCAACTCTCATCTTGGATTCATTGAAATGAAATAATAATTGTAGAATTCACACAGGTCAGTTTCATTTAACAAAAATTTTATTATAGTATTTTTTTATCTACAAAATTTGTTTTGTATTTGTACATTTTTTTACTGATAAAAATTCCCAGTAAATTTCATTTTATTCGTAATTTAACTCCTTAAAACTTATTTTTTTTTTATTTGATAATCAAATCGCATTATATTTGTGTTTGAAATCATTAAATAATATTAAAATCAATATTTTTAATAAAAATAGAACAAGGTCGACCTTGGGAGTGTCCACACTGCCCAGCTGCTTTTGTGCGAAAACCATATCTTGAAATCCATCTTAGAATTCACAGTGGAGACAAACCTTATCAATGTGAAACTTGTTTGAAAAAGTTTAGTCAACGATCGTCTCTAAATATTCATAAGCGTTGCGTTCATACAGGCAGGTTTCATTTTTGTTTTCTTTATAAAAACCGTTAAATTTTATTCTATTAAAAATAAAATTTAAATGTGATTTTGTTTTTCCATTGAAAATGTGATGAAATGAAGTAATTGTACGTTAAATTGACAAAAATAGCTCGTTTTGGAAGAATTTAATGTCAAATTCGGAAAAAAATCGGTTTTCGAAGAAATTTATAATATTATTGCATCAAACCAAATGAAAATGACTTTCGATTCACTAAAAAAAATTTACACGAGGTCCTTTTTCGTGTATCGCGATAACTCGCTAAGTCTTTTTGAATGTTCAAGGCTTTGCGTGATTAACGGGGTGATTTAACTCCAATGTAAAAAAAATAATTTTCAATTTATTCCTGAACTTAGAAAATTTTCTATAAACATGATAGGTCACAACAAAGAAGAAATTGGTCAGAAAAATGAAAGAACGGATAAATTTGACATCAAAAAAATCTTCCATGACGAAATTTTTTTTTTCCTAAATTCTAATCATCTAATTTTACGGTTTAATATAAGTTTAAAGTTTGTGTTTCATTTATTTTTTAAACAATTTTATATGTTTGTTATGAAATGGGTTAACACATTTGTTTTGTTTGTAAACATTGTACAATCTATAATTGCGTCATTTAACTGATAAGGCCCATTTCTGTGTTAGTTTTAACCGAAACATAAAAAAATTGTATTTAAAATTTTTTTTATTCAAAATAAAAATAAATAATTTTTTGATTCTAAGCATATTCGAATCAAATATGATGATGATAACGTTGGTGAACTTTGAAACTTCCGGATTTTTTTCTTCTTATTTTGAAAATAAAAATGTATTTTTAAATGAATTCAGATTGAATTCTCTTGATTCAACCGGAATTTTGATAATAAAATGATTTTTTCTGGGAATTTTTTTTAAATGATTCTAATATGGTTAGAATATAAAATTAAGATTTTTTTCACATAATTTGAATTGATTTTACGTGATATCTGTTTAACTAAAAAGTTTTGATAAATTTAACTAGTTTAATCATGAATTTTAGGTGAAAGGCCATATGCATGTGATATTTGTAATAAAACATTTGCAGTTAAGAGTTATGTGACGGCACACAGGTAATATTAAATTTAAATAAGAGTAAGAAAATTTCAAATGTTAATACGAATGACTTTTTAGGTGGTCACATGTTTCAGAAAAGCCCCTTAGTTGTGACAGATGTTCCATGACATTTACAAGTAAATCACAATTTGCCGTACATATAAGAACACATTCGGCTGGGCAAAATTTCGAATGTAATATATGTGGACGTACATTTATAAGAGATAGTTATTTGATTCGGCATCATAATCGAGTGCATCGAGAAAATAGGGGTAATGTGAATAATAATGTTAGTAATACAATCAATGCTGTAGTGCAACAACATCAGCAGCAGCAACAGCAACAACAGCAGCAGCAGCAACAACAACAACAACAACAGACACAAGTTCAAGTGCATCAACAACAAGGTCAGAGTCATCATAGTGAGCAGCATAACCGAGATGTTTATGAAAGTAATACACAAGTTTGTGATTTAAGGTATTTTTGTTCTACTTTTGTTATGTTAAAATTAATTGTATCTCATTTTATTATATTTAGATATGTTGCTGATTTACAATCAGCCGTGTCACAAGCAGCCGTCTCAGGACAACACACCATTACAACAACAGATCGCCTTGGACTTGTTGGTCCAACCAGTATCAGTATAACGGATCGCAATCGTCTAGGCTTAAGTGACCTGAGTGGTGTCAATTTAAATGAACGATTAGTGCAAGAGCGAGCAGCTCATCGCGCCTTGCAAGAACAACGTGCCATACATGAACGTGCACTCTACGAGCGTACAATTCAAGAACGAACACTTCAAAATCCATCTTTGGCAGCAGTACAAAATCGCGCAGTGCTCCATCAAACACTCATCATACCAAGTGGTGCACACATAATTAGTACACATGAACGGGTAGTTACAGAAAAAGGTAGTGGCAACACTACCTCAGCCATACAACAAACGAATGTTGCTAGTCCAGATCCAGTTTGATTGACATAGAATCGAAATGATTTTTAAGGAAAGTAGATGAAACAGAATTAAAAAAATAATACAATTAACAATCAGACACACTACTACTATACCTCATCACCATCATAATAATAATATTTTAGGATAAGCATAATTTTGATCAAATTAAAAAAATAATTATTACACAAAAAAAAAAATCATTTAATCTTGAAAAATTATTATAAACTAGCTTTAGAGATAATTGGACAGACAATTTCTAAACAAAAAAAAAACATGAATTATGAAAGTTTACAAAACAATAAATGTCTATCCGTTAAATTAATGAAAACTTAAAATTATAAGATTCAAAAAAAAATCGTAGTGACTTTAGGAAAACAAATGAATTAACAGCAAAAAAAAACTAAGTTATGAATAATTATAGTTTAAATATAAGAATACTTATAATATTTTTGAGTTAAAACACAAAAAAAGAACATAATTTAACATATTCAAAGAAATTCTGTTATAAACAGAAGTAAAAAGAAGCAGAAGCTTTATAACCTACACAAAATGCTTTTCTATTATAGTGAAATTCAAAAAAAAAAATGCATTAATGTTAGAAATTGTAAATATTAAATTTATTATAAAAAAAAACCTTAAAAAGATTATTAAAAATATATATTTCTGTTATATTTTAGATTTTACTTACGATTAAAATACTTTTTGACTAATTTTTCCTTAAAATTTGAAAAAAAATCAACATAGAATTTTGATTTAAAATCATTTAGGCTTCAAAAGCCTTGTTATAAAAAGTTAAGGAACAGAAAATTTACGTAAGAAAATACAAATTTAATAAAAAACAAGAATATATTTTGAATTATTAATGTTATACAAAGGCAAAATTTATTATTATTATTTGTTATTATTTTAAAAATTCAGGAATTTTTTATAATTTGTTAAAAAAAAAATAATTATAATTCATTTATAAGTTTATCGAGAAAATAAAATATATCATTTAATTTTTTTTCTATTTTTTTTGTTTTATTTTTTATTTATTATTATTATGCGACTCATTTTATAAAATTATAATGTGATATTGGTGTTTTGAATTCATATTTCAATGAGAACCGGGCACTCTGTATTCCGTGAATTCAGTCAAGAAAAGTTATTGAAATTAAATGAGGCTCGAACTTGACAAAGTTCAAAAGATTTGTTTATTTTTAGTAAAGTCAAGTCTCCATATAGTGAAAAATGATCTATACGTAATGATTCTCTATAATGACAAGTCAGTTTCTATGGATCTACAGTTTCTATAGATACTGACATTTCATTATATAAAGTCACTTCGTACAGCTTATTTTTCACTATCTGGAGACTTAACTGTATTAAGATACTTTTTTTAATTTTTTTTTTTAATTTTAAGAATACATTGATCCAAATCATACTACTCAAAATTGTCTTTCAAAATTGCTTTTACAAATCAAACTAATTTTAATCATTATATTTAATGTAATAATTGGTCAATTTTATAACTTGTATACATTAAACAAAAAAATATTTATATTAAATGGCAAGAATGTTCTTTCATGATAGTGTAAGATTGGTAAAATTAGCAAAAAAATAATAAAATTTTAGGGTTAAAATTTTTCTACAGAGATTGTTTGGATTAATAATAATTTGATAATAAATTGAAACAAGGCTGGTCTAATTTTTTAATTAGTGATTAAATGTGAATGGAAGTTTTAGAGATGTATGAGATCGGTACAGTTAAAGATAATTAAGTTAGTAACATTTGAGGAATATCAATTGAATTTTATTATATTTGTTTTTTTTTGATAAAATGATTTAATTTTTATTAAAAATATAAAAATAAACTTAAAATTCAGCAATACAATTGTTACTTATTCTTATAAAGCTGCTGGCAGTGATGATTGTGTCTTTTTATTTTAAATTTTTCTATATAGTTTTTATTCAAGATGTTTGATTCCTTTAAAAGAATAATACAATAATAATGAACAAAATCTCGCGTAAATAAGGTACCTCTAATTTATCAAATGCTTATTTAATAGTGACATTTTTTAATTAAACTTTTATTAAAAATGCATTTATAATTTATAATCAGTGATGTCGTGTTAAGAGACCCTGGCATTCTGTATGATTTTCTTTAGAAAATCTACGCTTAACTTAATTTTTACTAGACGATCGACTGCGGTCTTTCCGGCATTTACCAGATTGCCCAATCCGCAAACAGTTTTGGAAATGCAAGATCAAAATAACCTTAAAAATGCTCAGAAAATTTGAAGCCATATTAAAAATTTTCTTGGGTCATATTCAGATGATTGATGAGAAAAAATTTAAAAAAAAAACACAAGGTCTTAAATTCGGTGAAATATGAAGCTAACAGCCACAACAAAACTGTGTTTAGCGATTCCAGGCACGAGAGTTGAATCCCTCGAATAAATCTCAGTAATTTTTCGTCGAGTTTTTCTTGAATTTTATATACATTGTTTAGCCTTCTGTAGTCTCATAAAGATATTCGCCGAAGTTCTCGGTAAATTTACAAACCGGCAGCTAAAATTTAAGCATGACATTACTGTTTTTTTTCTTGATAACTTTAAAAAGCATGTTTTACTTTTCAAAATAAAAGGACAATAAGCTAAAATTATTTTCTTACTATAAAACTAATGTCACTTTAAATAAGAATTTGATAAATAAAACATAAATACATGTAATCAATAATAAAATAGTTAAACATAAAAAAGTAGTATGAAATTTAATAATAATGTTATATGCAAAATAGTGTAAAATGTCTGCCATGTCAAAACTACATTAAGAATAAAAAAACACAATTTAAAATAAAAACTCAAGCAATGTATATGTTTCAAAAATTATGATAACGTTTTTTCAGTGAAATTTTTATATGATTTAACATGTCATTGAAATTTAAAAAAAAAATATTTTTCAATTATTTTTTATTTGAATTTTACTTTAAAACGAAAATAAATGTGTAGATAACCAAATTAAAAATCATTAAAAAAATTTAATGCAAATACATAGAAAAACAACCTGCATTGAAATTAACATTTATAGGTAAAATACATAAATAAATAATATTGTAACAGAAAACCTGATAACAGAATCAAATACTAATAAAATGAAGAAAAAAAGTCTCTTTGCATTTTCATTGTTGGATTTCAATTTCACCTCAAATGTAATATTTGCCTTCTATTATTTCTTATTATTTATTATAAAATAAATCCTCAAAGAGTTTTCATTTCATAATCTCAAGTTAATTCCACTTAAATTCACAATCATATTATTTTGTAAAATAAGATACATAAATGCTTTTTCATGTTTAATTGCTGCAAATTACTGCATAATGCCATTAAAATTTAAAATGTGTTAATAAAATAATTCTAACATTATCCAAACAATAAAAGAGCATTTCAAATCAACATAAAGTAAATTTTACAGTGACTCATATTCAGACCTAAGTCTAGACAAAATAGCTTTTTATTGTGCTAAAGGGAATCGAAAATAAAACAAATTTTACTCTTACAATGATATTATTTTACATAATGCATATTTTCATTATCGAGAAAATTACTTTGATATTTAAATCACAATCAGTTTATAATTAAAATGTGGTAAATTTTTTTACATCGAATTGTGATCAATCAGAGATATCAAATAATTTTCACGTGTGAATTTCTTTGATAATATCATTTACACGCGAAAATTAAATTATTATTTAACAGAATTTTAGCGTGTTAACGAAATTATCAGATAAAGTTGTCAATAATCAAAATTAGATTTGAAACACTATATAAAGCGCATGTATATTCATGAATTACTTTAAGTATTATTTTTGAATCTCAAAGGTAAACAATCTGCTTAAAGCACGAAAAAAATGGATTTCAAAGGAACAATTTTAATTACACTTGTTTTAGTGTTCTGTTTAATGGTAAATGGAATTTACAGTAAAGCTGTTCCTCAATTTTCACCACCGACTGATCCTGCCGAATTTGCATCTAAAATGAGTGAGATGGGATCTCAATTCCCGGGAGCAGGACGTTAAATAAAATAATTGAGGGTCAAATGACAATTCAATAAAGACATAATCTGGAGTTTTCAGATTTGTATTTTTGCAAATGAAATAAAATTGAAAAATTAAACAAAAAATTCAAGTTTAAATATGTTATATTTTATCATCATTCTAAATTCTTTAGCTCCCTTCCTTGCCAGTTTATCCGCCATTTCATTACCTTCGATACCTTCATGACCTGGTACCCACATCAATGTGATCTTCTGGTGATGTTTTGCCAGTTTATTGAGGGATTTTAAGCATATTTTCACCAATCCAGATGAAATGATTGATGAGTTCAAAGCTTGTAGCGATGACATGCTGTCGGAGATAATGTAGACTGGTTTACCTCTCAAGTCACCTCTTCTCCAACATATATGTGTGTAAACCCCTATTGCATGCATTTCGGCTTGAAATACGGAAGGGCTGGTACCTAGGGATTTGGAGTATTTGCAGAATGGACCCCATATACCAATACCAACCGCTTCATCTTTCCTAGAGCCGTCTGTGTAATAGATGACAGCATCTTCTTCCAGTCTGACTTTTCGTCTTAACCAGTCTTCAGGCGTAGGTATTACGATATCGAATGGTTTTTCGAAGTCGAATTAAGTTGGAATGTTGTCAGAGATGAAGTTTAGATCACTAAATTTTGAGATTTCGTTAAGAATTCGCAAAAGATACAATAAGATACGCGCAAGTAATTTTATTCAGCTGATTGTTGCAAGCGTTTGATCAACTTTTTGATATACAACCCTTCAAACTTTTAGATTGATACACTTTTATCCAAAAGATGAGCAAAACACAACCAATATTTAAGATGTTTGAAACACTTCCCTTCTCTGTCTTACAAATCATTTACCTCAAAATAAACTCAAAATATTACTAAGCTCATCAATTGTAGTTAAGTGGTTTGTGCATGAATGAATATTATAAATCTCGGCTACACTCATTTTGACTTTAATTTAATAAGAACTAAGGTTAAATGTTTCCATGCCAAAGTTTCTAAAAACCAGGAAATGGAATAATAAACAATTTCGTTGGATAAATTTTATTTTGATCAACCAGTATTTTTAACACATTTTCAAAAACTATTCCATTTCAGGAATGTCTGGTTCAGCTGCTGGTGGTGGTGGTGGTGGTAGCCCTCCTGGACCCTTATGACATCCTGGACCTTTTCCATGTCCATGCCCGTGACCATGACCATGCCCTTTTCCCTCTTCAGGTTGTTGTTCCATATCAGGATCTTGAGGATTTGGCATTGCCACTACAACAGAAAGCATCAAAACCACAAATAATCCTACTAAAATTAATTTATTCATGATTCAAAGTATTCAAAGTAAGTTGTTTATTTTATGGTGTTCTTAAAGAAAATAATGCAATTTCTTATATTTGATGTGTTTTTATACCAAAATTTAAAATTAAATGAAAATATAAATTGAAAACTAGATTTTTTTCACAATGGAAGCATTATCACATGAATTTAATTAATAATTATCTTTTATATAAATCGTAGTAACTTATCTCATTTTTTGAATGTAGTACATCACAAAAAAAATCACATCATTACCATGTTTTTACTTGTGACGCATTATAATCATGTAAAATTGTAATTAATATAAATTACAGTGAAAATAGTGATTTTAATATTAAATCGGATAAAATTAAATAAAACGAAAATAATAATGGTAGTGAAGTTGCATTATATTGGGTGTATATTTACGAAAATTTTATTGTTTTGTTATTTAATGCAGTCAACTATGAAATTTTAGATTAAATTTGTTTTGTGTAATTTTATGTTATCGTACAGTGGTTAGATAAATACCATTGTTTTAGAATTATTTGTGTTAAAATAAGGGAGATAATGGTTTTTAAAGATAATTAAAAATAATTTTTCAACCTGTAAAATGAAATTATTTTTTTCTTTATGGTTTTTAAAACGGAAACCATTAAAAATGTATTTAAAATGCGGTCAATTGCTTGTAATTTAAATTTAACGTAGCATATTTATTTTCAAAACAATGAATAATAATAAAAATAAGCATAAGGAACTAAATATTTGTTATGTAATTTGTTTCAGTAAAAAATAACTGGAATTTTTATTTTTGTATCATTTTCAAAATTCAATATAAATAGGTCCGTAAAATTAGACATGATTTCAGTTCATTTGATATTTTTCATTGTTGAATATAAAAAACGCAATGAAATCCGTGCTTATAATAGGAATTTGTTTGATGGTGGTTATCAATTTAAGTGAATGTAACACTCAAAGTGAAGAATCATCAAATGAATTTGAGGTGGTACGACAAGGAAAATTCCTTTTCAAAAAGTTTATTGATTTCCTGAAATGGAAGCACCAAAATAAATTTCAGAATACAACCAAATCATCATCAAATCAAGCAGAGCATATTTGCACTACAACTCAAATGACTTCAACTCAATCCCCACAGAGCACGACTAAATCTTCAACAAGCACGGCTAAATCTTCAACAAGCACAACTCAAAGCACAACTAAAAAAAGGACAACAACAAAGAGTACAACTGAAATGGAATAAAATAATTCGTGAATCTACAAATTCATAAATTACCAGTCGCCTCCATCGAGTGTAATATTCATTGCATCAATTTTGTATTCAACAAGTATTTTAAAAGCAAACAACAGTATCAAATATACTTTTGTCATTGAATTTTCATGCTTGAAGAATTCTAAGAATTTTATTTGGAAATTTCAATTTATTGTCATTTGTTATTTAATCAAAAAAAAAAAAAAATACTGTCATGCGCTTCAAATTCAAACCCACGCAATTTAAAGTATTTCCTTAAAATAAAGGCAATTAAAATTTCATCAGTAAAAAAAATAATGAATTGAATTTTAAGTAATTTGAGTATGTGAGTCCAAAAAAATTTCTATGTCATGTCAAATAATGTTTTTTGTTAAGTCTCAATTTAACATATTTCATTCCCATAAATGTTTATTTATTAATTTTTCACAAATTATAAAAAAAAATAAATTGAAAATAATATGAGAAAATCAATCAATTTTAAATATTCAATTAAATTAATGAAATTTCAGGCATTTTATCATTCATTTTATATGTTAAGCTCAATGTAAATCAGAAAAATGGTAAATTTTTCATTATACATTGAAATAAAATTAAACAAACACCATCACTCAACATCATGAATTTGATATAATTAAGGAAAACCGTTATTGAATTTTTGATAAAATACCAGGCGTTTCCATTTTTTATTCATATTCAATTCAATTTAATCATAATCATCATCATTAAAATTAACATTTTTTGTGGATGATCAAATTAATAAAATGGATTTTCATATATATTGTAAGGATTTTGTCCCAGTGTGCCTCTCTAATAAGAGAGAGCTGCACTGAAACAAAATCCATTTCTCTCACGCACACACTTACGCAATTCTTGAAACAATGTTCAGTTCTATATAGGAAGTTCTAGAGATCGGTCGTGGATTTTAAAACCTTAAAATTAAATAAAATTAAAAGTACTTAAAATTAAAATAAAACCTAATTAAACTAAATAAATAAATAGAAAATATTGAGTGGACATAATAAGACATTTAAAATTAATAAAACAATGATAAAACTTAAGACTAAGAAAGTGATTACATTTAAAAACAATTAGATAATAAAATTAAATAAACTAAAATAACTTCCACACGTGGTTTGTTCCGAGTTCCATTTACCAGAACCCACGAGGTCAGAAGAGTCTGACAAATTGGCATCCCTTGCGGTGGTAAATTGGAAATTTACCATTAAAAATATACAAAAATAAAAAGAAACCACGTGCCAACACATAAAAAAATAGATTTTTTTTTAATAAAGAAGAAAGAGACTCGGAGACCTTACAAACTGGCATCCCTAAGGACGGCGGTAAGAATAGTGCTGTGTAAAATAAAATAAGAACATTCCCGAAAAAAAATAATCAAAAACACGTGCTCACAACATAATAAAAGACAATACAGTGTGACGTATGTGAAGTACAAGGGAAGCACGTGGAGTGAAAAACTAATTTATTTAAAAGAATACAACGTGGTTTGAATGACTTTTAGTAATTTGGGATTTTAATTGAAATTTTGGAAAAAAGAAACAAAAAAAAACTATAAAAAAAAAAAATTAATTAAAGACATAAAGAAGTAAACAACTACAGGGTATCACGTCAAAAGTGTAACAACACGTGTTGAAGAAAAACATAATAAATTGAAGTTACAAAAATTGTTTTCTCATTAAAATTAAACATTTTAATTTCAAAAAGATTTTAACTGATTTTTAAAAGAAGAGATTGAGAAGCCCTTTTAATGACTTAAATGCTAGCAGTTTTATCTCTGGAATTAATGGCTCGAGTAAATAAGGGAGATTACCTTATCGTAGGGTTCAAGGAAAAAGAAAGATTAACCGAATTAATGGAAAATTTTTCAATAGCGGAGGGAATACGCAGAGCGATGAGATCAACACCCCTATCCCCAATCCCTCTGACTGAACGTTGGCGGACCCAGTCACTCAGTCAAGGAAATAGACAAGAAAACAAACCATCGCAAGAACCCGAGCAAAACAGGGCAGTAGAACCATTAAACCAGAAAAATAGTGATGATGTGTTCTTTACACCACGATATGAGAACACCAGTGCAATTCCGAAGCAGTCTAAGGAATCACACGGTAGGGTCCTATATCCCATGACCCAGCAGCCTCTCATAGGGACCCAGACCCGATACAGCAATGATGTAGCTCGAAAACTGCAAGGATCAGTCGAAAAGGAGCAGGTCTCGTGGAATACTATACCTGGAGAGGAAGAAAACGATGAAGCAGGGGATATAGTAAAGAATGCTGGAAATAATTATAAGTCATGGAATTCAAGAGAAATTAAGTTAAAACCGATAATCGCAGAAAATTTAGAACAAAATCTGATACTAGGGTTCGACTTTTGGAAAGCAGCAAAGTTTAAAATAGTGGATGAAACGGACAAACAAGTGTTGGCGGACCAGTCACCTTGTTTAACGGAAACCCACCTCACTATACTAAATAATCAAGTGTTGGCGGACCAGTCACCTTGGTTAAGAAAAACTCAAGTCGTACCCCTAAATACAGTTATTAAAAACAAAGTTGTACCCCTAAATAAAGGTATTGAAAATAAAGTTGTACCCCTAACTACAGTAATTAAAAGGAAAGTTGTACTTCTAAATGCTGCAAATAATTACCAAGTGTTGGCGGACCAGTCACCTTGGTTAACGGAACCAGAGGGAGATTCAAAAACAAGAGGAACCTAGCTATTTTCAAACTTACCTTATCATAGAACAACACGTCAAAGAAGAGTGAAGGAAATGAAAACAAACTGTGAAAAATTAAAAACAACTCAATTTACAAAATTTAACAATTAAAAATAGATTTAAAAATTAATGATTAGAATTTAGGTAATAAATTTAAAAAGGGACAGATAGATAATTCAAACGAACTTATATGTAAAAGATTAGCGAAGTGTGTGAAAAAAATTTTGAATTTTTCTCAATACGAGAAACTTGAGCAAAAGTAAAGGGGGGAATAAAATAGCAAACAATGTTGTGTTACGAGTGAGCGGACCCAGTTCCTCGATAACTTACATGATTGTTTTGTAGAGCGATTAAAGAAGCGGGTTCGCATTCGAGGGCGAATGTTGTCCCGCAAGGGAATGCCATTTGTAAGGATTTTGTCCCAGTGTGCCTCTCTAATAAGAGAGAGCTGCACTGAAACAAAATCCATTTCTCTCACGCACACACTTACGCAATTCTTGAAACAATGTTCAGTTCTATATAGGAAGTTCTAGAGATCGGTCGTGGATTTTAAAACCTTAAAATTAAATAAAATTAAAAGTACTTAAAATTAAAATAAAACCTAATTAAACTAAATAAATAAATAGAAAATATTGAGTGGACATAATAAGACATTTAAAATTAATAAAACAATGATAAAACTTAAGACTAAGAAAGTGATTACATTTAAAAACAATTAGATAATAAAATTAAATAAACTAAAATAACTTCCACACGTGGTTTGTTCCGAGTTCCATTTACCAGAACCCACGAGGTCAGAAGAGTCTGACAATATTAAAATTAAAATTTGTTGCATGTATTTAGCATTTATTTGTAATTTTCCATAAATTGTTTTAACAAAATAAAACACTTTACATTTCAAACCTAATTTTTATTTATCTCTGTATTTTTTGTCTAAGTAAACAAAAAATGTATCAACCTAATTTAAATGAAATTAGAATTGTATTAATTTACGTTTTTCCAATCAAATATGATAATGTAATGCACGAAAATAAGCCTTCAGGATATTCAATTTAAGATACATTTAAATGCTTTTATTTGAAACCTTGAAAAATATCATTAATTTATTGTGTCTCAATTCAATGGGAAATTAATGTGAATCAATTCAACTGAATGAATTATAATTTAAAATAATGTACAAAAAAATATTTATCGAAATGTTACAAAAAGATGTGGAAAATGTTCATTCAACGCAACCAGTCGCGAAATTAATATAGAAATAAGAAGGAAAATAAATTGATCACAATTAATTTCACTTCATAAATTTACATTAAAAAATAAATTTCGTTTGAGAAAATGTCATTTAATATTATTCAAAGTCATTTAAATTACAAATTTCAGATAAAAATGAGGCCTCCTTTTTTTTGGACTTTAAAAACACTCATAGACTTCGATGCTCTTTTAAAAAATATGTTGAGCAGATGAAATTTCAATGATATAACATTGAAATAAATAAAAAGCTCAATTAAATATTGATTAAAATTGAAAGGAAGAGGAAATTCAACAGAATATTTGTCTAATAGAATGAACAAAATAGAAACCATATTTTTTTGATGTATTTTTATCTGTAATTCAATATTTTTCATATAAAAGTCAGCATCTCTTCTTACTTCAGCTATTAATTGACAAGCAGTTCTGAATTTCACATCTTAAATTCATTATTCACGAAAACAAGGAAAAAAACGTTAAAATGAAACTTTTCTCAATAATTTTTATTGTTTGTATTTTAAATTCATTTTTCTTTGTATCAGACGCATCTCCCATATTTTTTGGATGGGGTCCTTGGCGTAGATGCAGAACAAGAAGTACTACAACAACAACATCTACAACAACAACGACAACAAGTACGGTGGCTCCTAACCCCGATGAGAATGGATAACAATTAAATTTCGTTGAACCACAAAAGGACTCTTTAAGACTGCGGTGGTGCCCTTGTAAAAGCTAATTATTCCGTTGAAAATGAAACACCATGAGTCAAAATTTCATATCATAAAAAATGCAAAAAAAAATCTATTAAATTTATAATAAAAATGTACATTTTCATTAAAATCTTATCAAATTTGCAAGAAACTTCTCAAAAAAGAAATGTTTAAATTAAATTCTCATTAAATATGTAAATAGCTAAAAAAAAGATAATTCTACTACATATGAGCTTATATTTTAAAAATACATTAATAAAATGAACGTTTACATGACATAGTGTCAGTTTAATTTAATTTTTTTAAACTAAAAAATGTGTTGCATGAAAAGGAGGAAAAGTAAAACTTTACTGTTTTTATATTTTTTTGTATATTAAGGAAAGTTTATAATCTTAAAATGATGCACAAAGTAAAATTATTACATTTAACATACTTAATTGAAATTTTCAAAAAGATAATCTGATTTAGTAATGCATATTCTAAAATTTTTCTGCCAAGTCACTTTCGCCATTCAAAGGAAATTGATGGATAATTGCAAGTTGGGCTTTATTTTGTTCATTTCTGGAAAAATTCATCAAATTCATCAAATTTTTCACTATTTTTGAAAATTCTTCGATTTTAGTTTTTCATTATAATTTTTAAATTGAGAAAAAAAAGATTTCAACTTATATTGTAAAATTTACTCTTTTGCTCGTTTCTGTATGATTATTAATTTAATTTTATATGACGTTCTTTATCCATAATTGTAATTAAAAATTGCAGGAAAAAAAAATTCCGACATATTTAGCTTTTTATCATAATTCATTTCACAACTAATTTTAATTAACTCAAGTTTGAAGAGTTTCTTATAGAATAAGACAGACTTTACATTTTACATTTCAAAAATCATTGTCTTTTATCGTATAAATTTCGTTTTTCAGATCATGAGTACTCTTAGAATAACCAAATTTTATATTGAAATTCAAATAACCGCTTAAAATGGGTTAAGAAATTTTAAATACGCATTGAAATTAAAGTTTTGTAACACAATGAAACAAGAAACATGATAAAAATATGAATATATGTGGCATAATTTGACGTACGTCAAAGAAATTTTTACTATAAGTGGCATTCCATTCTAAAATTAGTGCCGATCACAATTTTCAATCTGAGTGCACAGGCCTATGGTCCATCAAAAAAAATGAAAATTTTGCCCTATAAAATTTTTTTGTATCTATACTAGAAACCGAAATACAAGGATTTCCATTTTTTTTTATTCTGGAACACAAAAATGCTCAAAAAGTCATTGTTCTGTTTGAAATTGGTATGATATTTGTTCTTGGAAGTTGTAGATAATCGTTTGGACCAAAAACTTTTCATATACTATTTTACATGTTTTCATACAAAAAAATTGATTTTTCATCAAAACAGTGTGCACTCAGATTGAAAATTGTGATCGGCACTAATTTTAGAATGGAATGCCACATAAACAAAATTTCTAAGATTAAAATTTCAAAACTTTAGTTAATTCCTTTTAATTTGTGCTGATGTCATGTTTTTGTATGTTATCCAATCTTTTATTGTAAAAGTTTTTACTATGAAATATTGGAACACAATACTTTTGTGTATATTTCAATGGAGAGCATAGAAGTGCCATAATATCAAATTTACAAGAGAATCATCTTGAAAAACTTAATTAAATTTCATCGAAATAATTTACAAGGAAAACTCATGAAGTTCATCATATTAATCGTACATTAACATACTTGAAGAATTATTCGAGCAAATGATATTGAAATCGAATTTCATTCACAAAAAAAAAAAATTTCGCAATCTATCAAAAGTCAACTCAATTCAACAGGTGGGATAAGTTTTTTTTTTTCAATGGAGCATTGAACAACAACACCTACATACAATAAAATTATATCAAATTTCAAGTTTATAATACAATTTTCCATTAAAATGTCTATGAAATCTCTCTTTTTTTCATTTCAATGAGAGAAAGGTTTTGTTATCATTACAAAAAATATGAGAGGGAGAGAAGTGGTGAATTTCGTTTTCAAATTTCTATAGCAACATAATCAAAATTGATAAATATTCGTTTTATTACCAGGAATTTTTAAATTGATTGGCGTGTTTCTTTTGTATTTTAATATTATTTAAATGTGAATTCATTCAATGTAAATAAAATAATTTTTTTCTTATTAAATTAATGTATATTTGTTTCTGACAACCTGAATTATTTTTTATTGTTTTTCAAGAAATTCAATGTTTTGAAGCCCATTCAACAAAATTACAATTGAATCGGATTTAATGGATTTCTTAAAATAATGCTTGGTAATAATATTTTCTTTTGAAAGCTTTGAAAAATAATAAGCCCAAAAGAAAATTTAAATAAAAAATTGTATTCAAGAGAAACAAATTGATTCAATGAAAACATTGAAAACAGTGATAATATGCGTGGAATCCGGACAACCATGATTTTTCGGCATCGATGGAGAAGAAAATTTATTACAATCAATTTCTATCAGGCCGAATTCAATCAGCTTACCTTGAAATCGTTTCTCAATACTTAGAATTGAATTAAAATGACCACGAAAATGTGCATAGTGCAGCTCCATGCTCACATTCTCAACCTAAAATAAGTGGCAACACGGTTTCCAACTGACGGCCCACTGGTTTTGGGTTGAGAGTCCCTTAAAATATTTTTGTAACGTAAAATCAATCTTTTTTATGAAAAAAATTCATTATAAAAACAAAAAAAAAATATGAAACCAAAAAATGAACAAAAAATCCTTTTCACAATATTTGTCTATCAGTCTGTGAAGCACAATCTCCGGATATTCAATCTGTGTTAATAATAAAAATTTTGGACATTATAATGCAATACATTAAAATTTATGATAAAGCAAATTTAATAAAAATCATAAATCATAATGAAATCATAATTATTTTTATTTTATTTTATTTTATTTTTTTTTCATATAGCTCTCCTGACACATTTAATACAAAAAAAAAATAATCTGGCTTGATACAATGTTGGAAATTAATACAGAAACAAAATAATACTTTTGTTTTTCTTTTTTTTTAATAATATTTGATATCAAGGGATTGTCTGTAACATCAAATATGGATTATCTTTATGATGTAATAAAATAAATAAAAATATTACAATATTCATATAAAAATCATATGAAAATAAAATAATAATAAAATGAAATTAAAAATCCTTTATTATATGTGCTTTTTTGAGAGGGTATCATAACACGTTACAGTTTGTTTGTTTATATATCAATGTATGCATAATGAGGGGCGTTAATAAGAATTTGGTTAGTTATCCATGAATTTGACACAAATATTAACGGATTATGTTAGATTTCAATAGATTTTGGTGTAATTTTCCTTTATCTTTTTTAAAATTGTAGTGGCTTATGGAATTCTAAGAATTTTTGTTGTTTATTTAATAAGTTAAGGTAAATTTATTCATCACTTCCTAAATTTTGTTGAGATAATAGGTTGAAGAATGTTACATTGAAATTGATGTGTCAAAATATGGTTAATTAAAGTGAATAAGCTTCAATTTTTTCTTATTGGCCATGAAATATTAGGCTTTTGTGAGATTGTACATAAAAAAAGTCTACGAAGCCGTAATAATTCAATTTAATACAAAAACAAGATTTCAATACAAAAAAAAATCTTTTTTGATGATGGAAAATTTATTTTTTTTAACGGTTAAGAACTTGACACGTGTCAATTAAGCAGGATTATCAATTTTCAATGTAAGTCCTTGACACTCTTCATCCCTGAACCCCCTCTCATCATTTTCCTCGTCATCACTCAATTCTGCCAGTTCTTTTGCGACTTCTGTTATTTCGGCGTGTGCGTAATGTCGTTTACAATTTGATTTGACTGATGATACAACGATGGTCGATCCAAATAATAACACAGCAAAACACTTTTATTTACAAAAAAAAGTATTTGTTTACATTTGAAATTTAATATTTAAATTAATTTTACCAAATTTCCTATCAAATCTCCCAGATATGAATTGAGTTCCGAGCAAATTAATGTAAAAATCACACCAAAAATGTGTGTTGAAATATTCATAATACCACCAACAATATTATCCGGTTCAGGAAATGTAATTTCCGCTGCATATTCATATCCAATTGGTTGGAATCCTAACACAAAGAACCTTGATTGGAATAATGAAATCTTAAAAATTCATACATAACAAAATATTTTCATCATTGAAAAATGTAATACAATACCCGAGAAAAATTGAAGCAATGTATAAAAGTCGTTTTGAATGTGTTTCGAGTACTAAACAAAATACTCCCATTGCTACACCTCCTAACTTACAAACCCATATTGCGAGATCTTTGAATTTGTGTGTCACATCCATTATGTAGCCGAAAACAAGAGACGCAAATGCTCCAATCAATATCAATGAAAGACCTACTTTGCCGGCATCTTGTTCACTTTTCTATGATAAACAAAAAAAAAAAAATTATGATAATTTTCCTTGAAAATTGGAATCATACCGGAAAATATCCCAGAATAATTTGATTCAGCAACGTTGAAAATGCGTTAAATACCCCAACATTTAATCCATATGCCAAGACAAGTTTCATAAATTCCTTGTGTACCAAAAGCCGTTTAACGGCCTCAACATAACCTGAATTTCCTTGTTCGACAGCTCTCTGAATCGCTTGCACATATGTAGGTGGATTCGGTGGTGATGACTTAAAATCTGAAGTTAAATGTTATTTTTAAGAACAAAAAGTTCATTTTAATTTATGTTACGTATACACACACACACTATAACGATAATGGCAATTATGGTTGAAAATGATGCAGTTCCAATCATTAAAGTACACAAACCGTCACGAACTTCCTTTTGGTTGTGAGATACAATCATGGGTGTTAAGAGGAATCCCATTGCCGTGCCAACTTGACCAGCAAAAACTGTTGCAGAACAAATTTTTGATTGATTTTCTGCCTTGAACCATTCAGATGCTAGACGAGCAGGCACGATCAAGACAAAAACTTGAGATATTGCGACAACTGTTTGGCCGAGGAATGCGATCATAAATTGATCTGGATTAAGTGAAAATACTTTGATCCATGCTCCTAGAGCAGTTCCAATTGAGCCGATCAGCGCAGAGTATCGAAGACCCTATGAAAGTATTTTTATCATACCACAAGAAATTTCATTAAGAAAAATTTCTATTCACTCGTCAATTTCAATAGAAATTCAATAAATTCTTACTCGACAATCCATGAAATAAGAAACCGGAAATATGAGCACAATATATGTCACCATGAAAACTAATGACATCCAATCGACCATCACAAAACTGACATTATAATATTCCATCACAATATTTGCAATAATTGAATATTGAATCCATTGCATGTACGAAAGAGCTGTATAAAAAATAACCATTACCAGCATCGCCCATCGTATTTTATATGTTTCAATTTTAACGGTATTAAAACTAAAATTCTCTGGTATTTGTAAGGACGTTTCCGTGGCAATTCTTCGAAGTGAATCAAACGACTTTGATTTTTTACTAAAATTACTTTCAGATACCGACCGTTTCAGAGTTGGCTTTGCAAATGGCACCGTGAGAAATTGACCATTTTGATTGGGCAGAACCGAAACTGAAATTGATTTTTTCCGATTTAAATTCGATGAAATTGATAAGGCACTTATGCTATATTTGTAATGGGGTGTTGTTAAATTATTAATTGACATTTTCTTTAAATTTAAATTTAAACCGAATAAGAAGTGAGTTAAAAACGGATATTAAACATCTGAATCATCTTAATGTAAATTAATTACTAAATGACTTTAATTAGATATTTATCTATTGTGATAATTGTGTCACAATTCATTACACGAGATGCATTTTTTTTTTTAATGTTTAAATGTAAATTTCCAGCACAACCTTATCTTGTAAAGTAAAATGAAATTAAATAAAAGTGACAATGTGTCAGATTAACCACCAAACAGCTGACAATTTATGGTGATGTGTCTCAAGTACATTTATTAATAGAAATGCCTTTCACAATGAAATGCAAATCGTTGATAAGAAATAAACAAGTTCAATATCTCTGGAATTTTATGATACATTTAAATTGAAGCAGACTTTTAATCTAATGCATGAATGGCTTAAAGACTTTAATAATAATAAAATTCATCATTACAAAAGACAAAAGTAGGAAGTAAATAAGTGTGTTTCATTTAAACAATTGAAAGGTAAAACAATGTTGCAAATATTAATATTCAATGTAAATTTAAATTTGACTTAGAATAAAAGATATCAGATGAGTGAGTTGGTGCTTTATGAAATGATTCAAATTTGACATTGAATCAGTAGGTTTGTTCAAAGTAAATGCAGAAGAACGATTAAAAGAAATTTAATAAAAGCATCAATGATGAATATTTTCATACATCAAACAATTTTTAAATTAAATTTTGATTTGTATACACAAAAGGTTACTTTACACGTGTTTATGGAAAATAAAATCAGTGAATAATAAGAGTGATCAAAGGAATGTTGCCTTTTGAACAGGGATGGCAAAAAATGAGTTCAAAAGAACGGGAAAAAAACTTCCTCATGAAGAGCCAATGCAAAACTGCATTTATGTTGATATGGGAACACATTACCCTGTCGCGCGTTAATGCCTTAAAATACGGCATTCAAGTCATAATAATAGCATCTTGTCATTAAAAAAGGCATCCATTTTAAGAAAATTTTCTACAAAGTATGCTTTGAATGCCTATTTTATGCATTGGATGTCTGTTTTCAAATGTTGAATGTCAAAGTCAACAAAAGACAATGCTAGAAATTTTTATTAATAATTCTTTTCAGATCAACAATTTATTAAATGATTTTTTTTTTATGTGGGCTTTGTTTATTTGCATTTTACTTGATATCATAGTATTGATAACTTTTTTTTCTCAAAAAAATGTTCATTGTAAACAAAGGAGAGGATTTAAGAGAGTCGATCATGCTGATTTAAGTTAATTAAATTGAAAATGGCTTTAACAAGACATTTGAACGAGATAAAAACTGAATTTTTAAAAAAATGTAATGAGGTCTTTCGCATGAACCACTTTGCCCTTATTAAACTTTTCAGCAAAGCCTGAAAACCGATGAAAGACTGAAGCTAAGAGCTGATTTTGTTATTTACAGGGAGAAAAAAATTTAAAACAGAAAAAAATAAAAAGTAAGGATAGAAGTCGTTGATGACACCTAGAGCATGTCGGGAAGGGTCTAGAGAGCCTAAAAATCATATCCCCCTTACTTCCAAGGTCGTTGATAACTTCAGTCTAGTTACTACAATGTGCATGGTAACGAATAAGCTGACATACTTCCTAGAAATGGCATTTCCTTCATCATTTATTCACCAGAACCAGACTTGCCACTTTCTGATCTGTATAAATCCTTACAGGCAGGCTAGAGAGGTTTTCCATGAATGATGGTCCAATCAGGCGGGTATTCTTAGACAAACTCGCCTTTTTATTATGAGTTGTAGTTGGTAAGTTCACTGGTCATTGTACTCTAGACTATCATCTCAGTTATTTTGACTCAAGAGATCCGAGGTGCAAATGTTGTTCTGAACAAGGGAAAACTGCTGCACATCTGCTTTGTTTATATGAGTGGTATCACGCTGGGTGAGTACTTCCCCAGTATTGATTCCATCATAAAAGTGAAGGTGTCTGAACTGAACTGAACCAGGTCTAGTGGACTTCTTTCTTTAGTTGTTTCTCTGGACTTGGTTCCTGCTTCATCAGATATGATGATAATGGGTATGCACAATGGACTCATCTGTAGGTCTGAGTGTTGACTCTCTTCTGAGTCCGCCCTAGAAATCTGATCTGAACTGAATGAGGTTTTAATTAATTATTAATTTTAGTTAGAATTCTAAAAGGTCAAACTTCCCAAAAATGGAAATCAGATTGGATATTTGAATGAGCTATAAAATCGTTTAATACCACTTCTCATCGTATTATTAATTTTTTTTTTTTGTCAAACAATATCAAAAACTGATCAAATCACCTTTTTGGTAAAAAAAAAAAAATTGAATAGATTTCAATTGTCCTGGCTTTTATAAACTTGTCATTCTCTGCAAAACACATAAAAAGTACAAAAAACTCCATTAAACGATAAATGTCATTCACTATCATGATCACCATCATAATTTTTTTTTCATATTTTCAATTTTCAGATGCAACAATAAACTAACAATAAAATTCTAAACAAACACGATAGCAACCAAATTGCATTTTATCAATTTGATAGAACAATTTCACAAACAATGTGTTTCACATATTCAATATAATATTAAATGAGGTCATCTAATTGTTATTTAAGATGCAGGCAATTTGTTTACATAATTATTTATAATTTATGATTTGCAATGCAATTTAAATTCGATTTCAACATAAAAAGTGAATTGAGGTTAATGAACGAAATTAACTCTATCAAAGTTTTTGCATTGAATATTATACATTATTGATGTTCTTTTTCTGTTTGAAGTCACATCGAGGTAGTTTGTTGAATAATTTTATGTTAACTGCAATAAAAAAAAATATAAAGAATAAAATTCGCAAAGAAAAAGTAATAATAATTTTTAAAATACTGTGAAAATAAAAATCATGATGAATTTTTATCATGCACGATATGACATTACACACAGAATAAATAGAAAAGAAAAATATTAATTTGTTTTTCTTCTTTATTTAGTTTGAAAAGAAGAAAAAAAAAAGAAAATAACAACTTATTTAAATCTGAATGAAAATGTGTTGTTAAGCAAATTAAATATTTATGCAAGAAGAAAAAAAACTGCTTTTCATGAATAAAAATGAGCTATAAATGCGGTTTAATGAATGTTAAACTGTTGTATAATGAACTTACAAGGTTGCTTTTTATTATTATTTTATTTTATGCGATTTCTGTTTTAAGTGTAATGTAAAAGAAAATTTGCTTTAATGGCAGAATATGCAAAAAAAAAAGTTTCTGAATTGATTTACTCGGACTTCTGTTGATTTTTTTTTTAAAAAGGTTTTAACATTATTTTCAGCTATTTTTTTGCAAGTGATTCTGCTAATTTCAAGAATCATTTTACCGTCATTTTATATTTAAAATCCTTCGATAATGCGATTAGTATCAATGGAAATGTAAATTCCATTCAAAAATTGTTCATTCAACCTTTAATCTTTTTTTTTTTTATCGTCTCGCTTGTGAAACAGCTGAATGAAATAATATTCAGAGTATAATCGAATTAACTACTTAAAATTAATTCAAATTGCTTAAAACAAATTTCATCCTTAAATTTATATTTGATTGGGTTTATCGTACTGCATTCAATCCATTCCCACACAACTTGCTTCTTGTAATTTATGTTAATCCAAGGATGAAATGTAAATTTATCTTGAGTTTTTATTACTTTGATATTCTTTGAACATCGTATGAAAGACACACAAACACAAATAAGGGCACTTTATAAAAGGATTCAAATTGAATTATCTTGGGATTAGAAATGAAAAGGTTTTACTATAAAAAAAATAATATTTAAATTCATTATATGGGTCATTTTCACACTTTTCTTAAGACGACGACGGAGTTTGAATGAAATCAGAGTGAACATTTACAATAAAAAAACACGTCTAAGGTTTTTATTGCACTTCATTAGTTTGTATTCGGCTTACATACAATTTTTTTAACATTGATATTAATATTATTTGTATTTACATGCCTTTTTTCTCGCATTACAAACATTGAAAAGGCAGACAAACATTGGTTACGTTTAATTTTATTTGCATATATTTGCATTATTGTATAATAGTAATTTATTATTTTTTGCTGCACACAGACCATAAAATGAATTGGTTTTTGTTGGTGTAATGCAAATAAAAAGTTTATATTTGTGTTTATGCAACTGCAAATATTTATAAATTTATTTTTGTATTCGAATAAAAACTCCAGGAATTTTCATGTTTTTATTAGGTTAATTGCATTAAAGTGCGTCATGTTTATTTTAAAAAGTATGACTCATTTGATTTGGAACAAAATTTCTTGAAATTTAATTCAATTTCGATAAAAGATAAATGGAGTTAACAATTCTTAACCAGGCGTTGACATTTTGAAAGGAATTTCATCCTAATTTTATAAATAACCATGCGCTTTCATTATAAATAGAATAAATTTGTTAAAAACCTGGCGTTTTCATTAAAAAATTGAATAAATTTGTAAAAAAACCAGGTGTTTTCATTAAAAAATTGAATAAGCTGGTAAAAAACCAGGCGTTTTCAGTATTAATTTAATTTGAATAACCAGTCGCCTCCGTCTTTTATGTAATTTTCATTTAATTACCAGGCGTATCCACTATAAAATTTATACATTTTTAAGTTACCAGGCGTTTCCACCATTTTTCTAGAAATTTTAATAACCAAGCAAAATTAAATTAATTATAATAATCAAAAATTTAATCATTAAAATTTTCCTACAAAACATCAAAGGAGATTATTATTTTAATTAACTCGAAATATTTTTGAAAAACCATTTACCAGAAAATTATGAATCAAAATAATCTAGCCACATAATTAATTTTAATCGTCATTACCGTAATCAACCATAAAATTACTTAATTCAATGATAACCGATTCTTAGAAAAACGTCTTTTAAAATGAACCTTATTATAGTAAACAAAAAATAATCTCCTTTTATTATTTTCATAACGATTATTTTGGATAATTTTATTGAAAACATCTTAATTCTATGAAATAATGTAAGATTAAAGTAGGCGTTTATTTATATTTTACTATGTTTTAGTATGAATTTCATTTAAATTCAAGTGAAGACCAGCCATTGCTTGAAAATGACCGAAACATTTTCGGAACCAATTGAGCAGCAAAAAATAACACAAGATTATTTATATTTGATTAATGAATTATATAAAGTGCTTTCTATCACAACAATACCAAAAGAAGAATTTTTGATTAATGCATGGAAAGATAAATTTATTAATGAGTTTTTTGCACGCATCGATGCTGGTCGAACACGCAACATTTATCTTGCCAAATTCATCGAGTGTTTACGCAACAAACAATTAACAGGACCATTTTGTGAGTTTCCACCAAATGGCGATTTGCCAGAATATAAAAATGCAAAACGTACTTTTACAACACCAGAATGGCTGACAAACATGGAAAAGGAAGAATGGATTGAAACGAACGGTAAAGCATTTGATTATTATTTTGCACGGAAATCCTTAGATTACGGACGTGGTGTTTGTGTTTGCATTGCAATTTCATTTACACCTTAAAATTTTTGTGTTGAACCACATACACACAAAAAATGCAATTAATGGAGACGTCTGGTCGATAACAAATATTTAAAATAAATAAGTGAATCATCAAACAAATGGTATTAATTTAATAACACATTGAATTCCAACACTCCATAGATTATTAGTTAAAAGAGAATATGAATGTGAAATGAATTTTATAAACAGTCTGATGAAAATATGAAAATTATTCGTAAAATTGGTACCATTACTTTTGTTATTCATTATCGTTCAATATAAATTTAAATTTCAAAATAAACAAAAATATTTTGCCTCAATAATGAAAATATTTATAAAAATTTGTTTGGAATATCTTTGATATTGAAAGAACTTTATTTCAAGAGTTTTGGTTTGTTATGTGCGTGTTCATTGTCAAACTAAGGTGTTAAATAAATGAGTGAGGATAGGTCTGAATTTAATATAATGTTTATTTTGGTTAGTTTATATTAAATTTATGCATTTGTTATACTTGAATTTTTGTTATTATTCAATTTTCTTTAATCAATAAACCTAAATAAATGTTATGTAAAATTTTCTGTAAATAATACAAATGTTTTCTGGGCTTGGTAAATTTTAACTGGCCAGATCTGAATATTGACTAAGACAATATGGTTCGGTTTCATTTTTCCATTTGTGTAGCACACTCTAAGATGAAAACGCCCCTTGATAACGAGGAGTTGGATTGAAAAAGGTCCATTATAAAATCCGAGCCTTAAACCAGTCGATCATCTATGCGGACTAGGTTTCCCACAGGAATCCCAATGGTTGAGATTGCCTTTAAAGCGTTTTTTTAGACGATAAATGCCAGGAATTCTCGTACAGTAGTGAAATTAATTGGCTCAAATTAAGAATGCATACAATGGAAAAAATAACAAGGCACCATTATAATTATTAAAATGAAAATAAACCATGTTTTAAAACAATTAGTCCTTGATTTTCCACTCTTAAATTTTTTATAACAATTTATGGAATTTTATATAAAATATTACAATACATTACAATGAAAGAGTAGGTTGTTTTTTTTTATTAATATTATTATGACCAAGGGCTATTAAATTAATGGAAAATAATGAAGTATGTTCCGGAAACTCATGCATCTTATAAAAAAAAATGTAAAGTATAAAAAAAATGTTGTACAGAAACTTTTACAATGCAACTTTTTAATGATAAACTCCGTAAGCTTGAGTCAGAGTCAAGCAAAGTGGAAAACGATTATAAACTATTGAGGAAGAAAATTCAAAACAATTTAATTGAAAAATTGCAGTGCAGTTATAATTTTAATTTAATACTAGGCTTGCTTTACTTTATTAAAATAAAATTAAAGGTAAATTAAACACTAAACTGCTGCAATGTAACTAAGTAGAATGAGGTTTAACATGATCATTATAATGTAAAATACCTACACAAACATTGAAAACTTTCAACCTCGAGCCATTTCAGGCGTTTCTAAGCATTCATGTAATTTAATGGTTTTATTATAAAACTTAATTGATGCTTGATGAGCACACTTGATGCTTACATAACTTTAAAATAAATTTACTCGTGTTAATTTAATGTACATGTTTTGCTAAGGTTGGTGTGATATCTCTAATTAAGTGGTGGAAGATGACTTGAAAAAAAAACACGTTAATTGTTTTGAATATTCAAAAGTTTTCCATGGTTAAAATTTGTGTGTTTTAAATGTTAAATGTCATTTAAATTAAGTGTTTTTCCAGGGAAATGTCATGACGCACAGAAATCAATGAACGAATAAATGAAAGTTTTTGGAAAAAAAACCAAAAATATTGTATTTATTGTTGAATAAACAATTTATAATAAACACCTTTGCATAAATTGAATTCAATTCTCGGTATTTGTTTATTTGCGTTTTGGATTGGTTTTTGACGATAACAATAGCTGAATAAAGGGTTACGGAGAATTCACGGTTACAAGTAAACAGATCATGTCCCTTGGAAAATTTTGCGTCATCAATCCATAAAGAAGTCTTACACTCTAAATTGAAAACGCCTCGCAAATAACCCCGCATTATATGCATAGACTAAGAAAGTGCCTATAAAATGTTTATCCAAATTAACAGGAAATGCGTTAAAAATTGCATTCATCAAATGCCCTGTAAGCGTCAATCAAAGATCTCCGTCCGCGCACCAAGTCAATTTATACTGTTTCAGTGAAAAGCTGCAAGTAATTTCAGTGTTTCATGAATCAGAGTTTCACTTCAATTTTTATTTTTCTGAACCTTCTTTCATGAAACATGAAATTTCTTTCATCTTTCAACAACTCTACATGTCACATTTGCAAACAATTTATTTACAAGTCCAAATGATAAAATTGTCATTATAAATTTCCGTAATAAACTAACTAAACTTATTCCATCATGTCAATTTGTCAAAAACAGAATAAAAATCATACAGATGAAGGTCATTAGATGTTAAAAGAAAATAACTGACATATGTTACAAACTTTTGTATTAAATGAAAAAAAAAGATAAATAGAAAATATCATATTTTTTTCAAGAAGTTCATTAGAATTGAATCAAAGATTGTCATATTTTTCAAAAAAAAAATCATTTGAATAAGATCTTTGTACAGGTAAATCATGAATCAAGTTTTATCAGGAACATAAAATATTTTCACATAGCACAACAAAAACACATAAATTGTTGGTATTTTATTCAAGATTCAAATTCATAGAACTCAACTTATGGAAGAAGAAGGAAATGTACATTTAACCTCTTAAAATCAAATCAAACACACACTCAAGAACTATTGTCACACTTAATCGTAAATGCCAGCTTCAAGTAACAGGTGTAATCATCGAAAAAAATATAATTCTATCAGCTATAAGTCAGCAGTTCGATTTTTGATTGAGTTTTGTCCTTATGAGATGATTCTATTTTTTTTTGAATTGAATTTCCTCCACATTGTCCCATATCCCACATTGTAACTGCAGTTTTTGGCTCACCGTTAAAACACAAGAAATAGCAGAGCTGTATTTGCTCCAACAGATAATTGTGGGTTTCTTACTAAAGTAAAATACGTGAAACATCTGCAAATATTTGTATTTAATTAAAACATTGTTTATACAGTTTACAATGCAGTACAATGAAGTAAGTGTGGTGTGTGTGTGTGTTTTTCTTTAAGTATATTAAACAGTAAAATACACATAAAACATACATGCAATAACTTGTGGAATGTTTTCATACATTAACTAATTTAATATGTCAGATAAGGTGTAAGAAAGCATTTGAAATGGTATGGTTTGAGTTGTGATTTGTGTTTTTTATTCACGTCTAAATGAAAATGAAAGAAAAATGGTTCATGTAAGGTTTTAATCAAGTTTGTGTGAAAAACCTCTGTTTATTTATAAATTTTGTTGAAGAAAAATTGATGTGCAATTAAATTTAAAGCAGTTGAAGAGAAAAATTGAATTTCAATTCAATATTAAATGAAGAAATTTATTCATTGAAGACATTCGGGACTTAGAGACATGACCTATGGCTCTATAGGATCCATTCAATGTCTTATTAGAGGCACATTCGAAGAATTTTAAAATCATACAATTAAAATAATGCACAAGGTACCTTTTCATTATCAATAAACCCTTCAAATCAACAAATTTTACCAATTACAGTCCACTCTCAATCCACCCACCAAAATATTCCTTCTATTTAATTAAAATTAAATCAATGTTTATTCAAAAGCCAAAATGATACAATCCAAATTAAGGCCCCAAATGAATAACATAGATGTAAATTTTCGATAGCAATTTCCTAGTTTTGTGATCAGTAATGAACTAATTACATTTAATTTTATGTGGTCCTTTGCTAATAACATAAAATTATACGAGTCCAATGTTATTACTAATTTATTTGAAATAACGAAGGTGAAAATGTAATTTCAAATGAGGAACTAAAATGATGACTTTATAAAATGACGATGATTAAATACGTCAAAATCAATTTTGAGAATCAAATTAGGAGTGAAATGGATTCAATCAGGTTTATTTATTGCATATTTATGACATGTGATAATAAGATTATTGGTGTCAATGTTATTTGGATTGATTTTTTCTTATAAAACAAGTATGTTGATATACCAAAACTAAATTCACAACTGTTTCTCGATTGAAAATGCTCCATGAAGGTAAGTGACAATTTTATGCTCGATTTCCTTCACACTATACCAGCATCTTTACAATCCACGGTAAGCTAACAGGGGTGAACCATCAAAGCACAATCTTTGTAAGTGATGTGGGGTGATTTACAGGCTATTTCCATTCAAGTGACAAAGGTTAGCTCAACTTCCCTGTAATTGTGAAAGAAAGATACCTCAAGGACATTGTTCAAGACATCGCTGTGACCTTTCATTCAAAGAAAAATAATTGAATGGACTCAAAATTTTTTTTTTATTCAATATAAAAAAAAAATAAAGAAATTCTAAGAAGAGAGACAAACCCACTCAAAATAATATTGAAAGAAATACAAATTATGGAAAGAAAAGCAGATTTCTATTCCATTGTTATTAAAGATTAAATATGTAAATAAACCTTTTACTTGAATTATACAAATTTATTCTTATTTTAATTTCATGATATGTCTAGAAATAAAAACAGTTTTCTTGAATTCATTATCGCCTTCACATACTTACACCGATAAAATCAAATTACAAGGTGAATAACAAATCTATTTTTCATCACTTAGTAACCAAACCAATAAAAATAATTGAAAAAATACAGATTGAGTAAACATCATTGATACAAGGAAAAAACATATGTTTGTTAGCACGACAAGCTTTTTAAAAAAAAATATTACCGTAGTATGTTTAAAATGAAATTTAAATGTAATATTTCTGTAAACAAATTATTAATCTAAGTGTTATCATGTATACAAAATGGAATTATTGTTCAATTGTTATGAAAATGCCGTAATTTTTGAATTTCCTTTTAAAATGAGCATTTAGAGACCATCGTGTTTTGATTTAATGTAAAATGATCGTGCACTAAATTAAAAAAAAAACACTAAAATTATATTTTCCATTTAATGCTCTAAAACTAATTTAATTTCGTAATTGACGTCATATGTGAATGAATTTTCAAACATTTTTGTCTAGTTTTACCTTTTAACTCACTATACAAATTGAAATCAAAAATTTTGGTTTATTGTCATAAAGTTACTCTTTAATTACATGGATTAATAATGATTTCATGACGTTGATTTGCCTAAAAATAATTAAAATAAACATAATTTTGAATTGATTGACATATTTTGCGTATCATTTTATATTATTTTTAGCATATTCTCGTCTGCTATTTATGAAAATAATACAGAAAACAAATAAAATTTTCTAGTTGATGTCCATTCAACATCAGAAAAAAATTATTTATTGACATTAGTAATTATAATTCTAGAAGTATGTTAGTTGTTTTGGGGGAAAGTTTTTGTGGGGATTCTACTATTTTAAAGATCTTTTCGTAGAAAAATGTAAATGAAGTTTTCCATAAAGACAATTTCCTTAAAATTTTATGAAAAATGTTTGAAATTACACTTATTTTAGAATATTTTTCCGTGATTTTGGAAAATTATGCGGTTTTTGGGGAACGCCGGGCAAGACCAAATTGACACAGAAGAACGAATGATATGAGCATTCACAATACTGACCGGCGGATTGAAAATCATTAACGGGCCAGGACCGTCTGTATGACTTTCTTTAAAATTTACGCTAAACTTAATTTTTACAAGACGATCGACTTCGGCCTTTCTGGCATTTGCCCGTATGGTCAATCCGCCACTGATACTCCCATTTTATTTCAAATCGACAGGAAATGCGTTACCAAAAGTTCCAAGAGCACATACCGAGAATGAAAAAAACTTTTTATAAGCTTTTAATCACTGTAACTTAAGAACTCTTAAATTATTATGTTGTTAAGAAAAAAATCCGAAAATAATATCACATTACATGCAAAAAAACTCAAATAATTCCCTTAACAAAGTAACCGTCCCTTCAATGACTAGACAAAGTTTTTCTATACATTTCATATCTATACAAAACATGATAGAACATTAACAAAACCCTAAGAAAAAAAAATTCATTCATAAAAACCTGTTGAATGTCCTACACACATATTGAAATTCCATGGAAAAAGATTTTCCATTGTGAGCATTATTTTGAGAGTTAATGAGAGATTGAATGTGGTGAAATTTGGTGAATTTCATTAAAGCAAAACAAAGTGAGAGAAAAAGAGAAGAAATTTTCTTATCACAACCGATATTTGAGCATGTGATGCCGCTATTCATATCGCGTAGGTAGCATATCATATCATGTGTGTATGAAAGAAATAATTTTGGTCTTACCCATGCATTTGTTCCTTGGTTTACAATTAAATTCAGTTTATTTGTGGACTCCAGTCGAATCGGTTGTTTAATATCCGAATTACCTAAATTTTTGTCTGTGAACTTTTAAACTTTTAAAATAATACAAAAAATAAAATGAAAGTTCAATAATTAAAAAAAAATTAAATATATAAAAAAAAAATATTTAAAAAAAATTAAAGGTGAAATTTAAAATACAAAAAATATAATTTCCATTATTTTTCCACCAAATTTCTCAAATTTTCATGCTATTTATTAACACAATTCCTTTCAAAAAAGTACTGGATAAAAATAATAAAAATATTATCATGAATATTCATAATTCACATTAACATTATTTTTGTGTTACATTAAATATTTATGTTATAAATAATGTCTTAACATATTTTTTTTTTCCTAATGGTGTTCATTTCATTTATAATAGAAAAAGAAGAAATAAAATGTTCAAGAATTCAGAAAATAAATAACTGTTATAATAAGGGATAATTTATTAAAACACAAGTTTGAGCATTATTATGATGATTAACAATAATGTTGTAATAAAATAAAAATCAAATAAATTATCAAAGTGTTTTTTGTTTTGTGTGATTAAATCAAAAAAAAAATATTTATATTAATATCAAAATAATTTAAGGAGAAATTCATTGATTGATATACAAAGAAAAAAAATATACCAAAATAAGATATAAAGTGAACTAATTTTGTATGGTTTCTTTAATCGAAAAGTTCTTAATTGTAATGATAATAAAAAAAGATAAAATTTAATAATAATTTTTCCTCAAATTAAGTAAGTAATAACAAAAAATGGTTTATTGTTTACATAATTTAAGATATTTCCATTAATATTTTGATAATGACAGTGATTAAATTTCTATGAAATTTAATAAAAAAAGGAAGAAACACTTCAAATTTATTTACTGATTGACTTTTAATATCCGATTTTAAGCTTGAACGCGATTTTCATTAATAATGAGTTATATTTGGCTTCATCGTTGGAAGTCTCAATAATTTATTAGCTAGTTTTCATAATTAGCTAGTGTTAACGGAAAATTTATGGTTGTTTGCTCAATCAATAATGATAATTATTTTATGTTTGAGTTTTTTTAAAAAAGGAAATTGACGATGTGGTTATGCAATGACTCTTGAAAGGACGTTCATCGATTTTTTTGGACTGGGGGTTTGAGAGCACTAATGCACTTTATGATCATTTCTTTGGGAAATTCGGATCTTAACCCACATTTTATGATAGTTCATCAATTTCTGGTCCCAATAATATCGCGTAATGGAGTGCCCTTGTAGATGTTCACTTGCGCCATATCTTGTGTTAAGTTTGCTCTCATAATAAATGGACATTGCCAGATGGTATGAATGATTATCTTTTGCCCGCAATCACATAGAGCTGAAGTTACGATTTCAATCCGATTAAGATAATCATTGGTGCGATTATAGTTTGTGATGAGACGATTTCCAGTCACAATGATCTCTCTACTGTATTATCTTCTGTGGAACCACGCTGTCAAACTGACCTGAGGAAAAAAAAATTTACGTTTTTGAGTTAAAAAAATTAAATATTTTCAAAAGTTTAAGGTAAAAGTGACCGGAAGCAAAATTGTAGAGAATATTTGAATGGGTCTTAAGTCGATAAAAGTGAATTTTCGGTAAACGCGAATTTTGTCATTTCTTTCTGTTTGATGCCAGCCAATTAAAACACAAATTAATTTTGTGATTTTTTGTTCATTATTAAACTAATAAAATAATGCCGATTATATTTGTTTAATTAAATTTTAAAAATAATTCATGATTTGAGAGTTTTAGACAAAATGTCGCTTATCCCCAGAATTTTTGTCTGATTTTAAAAAATTTTCATGAGACAAAAGACACATAAGAACGAAATTTTGGTATATTGTGTATGATATTTATTTCGTATTTTTTTTTAGTGGGATAAGTGACGTAAGAAAACAGAATGCGTACAAACATTTTTACGTTGTTTTTGTATGTGTTATGTCGCTTATCCCAAGATTTTTTTTCAAAATCATTTAGGTCGTTTGGCACATGGCTATAAAAACGAAATAAAATAAGTTTTTGGAATTTTTTTTTTGCAATCGAAAGATTTTATGAATTCGAAAGTTTTTACACAAAAAAGTAAAATTTGAAAAAAAAATTTCAAAATTGAATTCTAGCCCACACATAATTTCTAATTCACTTTCAATTTTTTCAATATCAAGTCTATTTCCGTCAAATTTTTAACTAAAATAAAACAAAATTAAACAAAAAATTTATTTTCAAATGAAAAATTAAACATAAAAGAATGTAGAAACAATCAATCTCTTAAAAGTTATGAAGAAAAAGAAGAAGACATTTAATATTAAATGAAATATTTGTTTCAAAAAATTTAAAATAAATAAATAAAATAAAATAAAAATTGAAATAGAATTCCTTTTATTAAACAACTTGAATTGAAGAAAATAAATTAACTTTTGAACATCCTTTACTTTGTCGCCATTTTTCAATGTCTATTTATAAATAATACAATAAAAAAAATAAGTTCAACTTGAAAAATTTTTATTATTAAAAAATATTTTTCAATTGAGATATTTGATGAGATTTCAAAGGGTTTACATTTCATTTTTATATTAATATTTTTATTTTTTTGAATCAAGATTTCATTTTATACTTACTAACTTTTGAATTGGAATGAAATAAGAATCAAACGTTTTTAGTGCAATTTATTTGTATTAAATTGTTGAGAAACTTTGAAATTATTTTTATATACAAAGTCTTATTGTACTTTCCAAGAAATTTAATATTAAAAGTGATAAAGTTTGTTAACACTCAATCTGTAAACGATTCATTTGAAAATACGATTTTGTTTGATGTTTCAAATTTTAAAGTTTAATATTGGAATTTGATTGTGAAAGTGATCAAGTACGAACTAAACAAATTGAAAATTAGCTAAAAATAATAAAATTGAAATTTTTATTAACTGAAATAATTCTTCGGCACTACGTCTGTTTGTCTGAATGCGCTTGAAAATACCGTTCTTGATTAAATTATAAAAAAAAATATGATTGTTAATTTGTTTGCTCGTGTATGTAATTATTTGCGGAATATTTTTATTTTGGGCTGTCATTTATTATTCATTTTCAACATCAGTTGTTGTGATAAATTATTTTCATAATTTATTTTTCTTTCATATTTAATTGAAAGATCTCATGCAATTGCTTCTATAACGTGCCGATTAAATAAGGAATAATATGATTTCAAGTTCACGTACAATAAATTTTATCTCAAAAAAAAATATGGGAAAGAGAAAACTCAACATAGGTGAAGCCAGAGAAAAAATTGTGCTTTACTTTAAATCCTTGAAATAATTAAAGATCACCTTTTTATGCCAGAAAATTTATTTTTTCATAAAACAACTGAAACCTTTTTATCAAGAAGGAAATAAGAAATATTCTATTTGTCTTTACATAATAAGAAACGTCATAATAACAATGAAGGTTATCTCTTCTTCACAGAAATTTGTATACATATTTTTATTTTCTTTTGTCTTTTAATCATAAATTTAAAGGTAGGGACAAAAAGATAAGAAGTAAATAAATATGATAAACATTTAAATTGTCCAGTTAATCTCTTTTTTTCTGTTTTTAAAATAAAACACAAGCATGATGAACCCATGTCATACAGTGTGTTTACGGGAGTTCAAATAGCGACTTCTTTTTGAAAAATTTAAGACTTTTATGTCACGAAAGGGCCGACTTTTTACAAAACGCATTTCACAAAATCGTGGAAGTTGCAGAATTTCTTTACTTTGAAATTCCGCAATTGCAGTTTTGGAAAATTCCACATGTTTTCGCGGTTTCTCAAAGTCCCGTAAATTTTCGTGGTGTTCGTAGAAGTTTCCACATAAGCGCAGTCTATCCTCGAATTTTTTTTCCAAATGACGAGAAGGTAGATTAAGTTTTATCGTGATCGTGAAGAAACACCAACATTATTATTTACAATGAA
Organism: Culicoides sonorensis; assembly: GCA_900002565.1. NCBI lineage: Eukaryota > Metazoa > Arthropoda > Insecta > Diptera > Ceratopogonidae > Culicoides > Culicoides sonorensis. The sequence goes on along the minus strand of LN483441.1, from coordinate 365,828 downwards.
AAAAATACCTGAATTCCGTCATTTCAGCTTATGACATAAACTTTCCCTGTTTTAATAAAATTATCTAAGTTTGTAACAAATATTAATTCAATTTATATTTTATTAAGATACCTCTTACTCACTCTCTTATCTAATCACATTTACTTTAGAATTACCTCATAACATTACATTTTAGATAGAATATTAAATTAAATGTGTATGCTAATTTAAAGCTACTGTCTTGGACAAATATTTTATTGTTTAATTTTGTATTACTAGAAATGTCAACAAAAAACAATTTTTATTTTGCTTAATAATAAAATTTATATAATATCATAATTTTAATAAAAGTACAATAATATCGTGCAATCGTGAATACCTTTTCTTTGTTTTATTTTATCATCTGAAACGGACCCTTTTACTTTTCTTTTGTATATATAAATATGATAACTGTAGTCTAAAATGATAATATCTCAGTGAAAATTGTGTTTCTTATCAACAACTGAAACAGAAAAGTAAAGTCTTTGATTATCGAAGCGGAAAATCGAAATTTTCATTATAAAATATCATTTGAATATGAATATCAACAAAAACTACTTTTCACCATGTGGATTTGTGAGGCGTATTTAATTTATTTACATTATTCGCTGTTTTGAATATCAATGTATTGGGTTCATGAAGACATTGAACTAAAAAGTTTCAAACAAGAAAATCGTATTAAAATTATCTTGAGAGTTAAAGAAAATTTATTGGCCTTTAAAGTTTTACAAAATCCTAAATCACTTGAATCGTGTTTCTACAAATATTTTCCTTACAACAATTCAAATAAATAACTTTATTTACGATTTAAAATAATATCATTAAAATGAAATTCCTGACAAATAATAAATATTGCTTTCTAAACAGATTTTAATTAAATATTCATTTGAATTTGTGTTTATTTGAAAATTTATTTCATTTCATATTCAATTTACAACGGTTTCGTTAAAATATTATTATTTAATTTTGTTCTTAATAAAATATTTCGTAATAATTTGCATAACTCACTTTGAGCGTGTGTATTAGAAAACAAATATAGAAGAACTAAGGTGAATTTTAATTTTCAGGTTAACATATGTGGAAATTTTAAATTGATTTTCTTTGAAATTATTTTACTTGTATTTTTTCCCCCGAACACTGAGCAAACACGTAAAATGCTTTTTTTTCAAATATTGTGAAGTTAAAAAAAAAAATTAAATAAGATATTGAAGATCGTTAAGTTTAATGGTTTTGTCTGTGCCCTCTGTGCCGAATACCTGTTGAAGTCAATTACAATAAATTTATGTAAATATAAAGATGTGGAAATTTGATCTTTATTTGTTTGTTGACTGAGTCTCGATGTTGCTATTAAATAACTTTAACCTTGGAAATATGATATTTTACCTTTTGTTTTTTTTCCACTGCTTTTAAATAAACAAAGGTGACTGATCGTTAATTACTGTATTTTAAAAAGAAAAGAGCGAAAATGCATCGTCAATGAAAAATAAATTACAGCGGGTGTGTCTCAAGCAGCGGTGTTAAAACTTTATCCTTCCAAAAGCGAAACTGTCTTTTTAACGCACCGGGAAGCTATCAAAGCATATCCAAGTACGTAAATTTCAGTTGAAGGTCAAACTGAAGCAAGACTTTCAGGTTTTATCCTCCACAAATGAGAAACAAGTGACTTAAACTGTTTGCCTTGGAATCAAGAAGCACCCTTTTGATATTTGCTTTCAGCGCATTGTGTGATTCTTTGAAAATCAGGTTCTTTAATCAAGATAAAAAACCATTTAATGTTTTAAATGAACAATTTTTTTAATAGAACTGTCATATAATCAAAATTTGTCATCCATATAATTTTGGTACGTTCTTCATGGAAATCGGCTGCTTTAATGAATTTTTCAAATGAAATTCATAAATTTTCATTCATTGAATTCAATGTTACCCAAAAAAAATCAGTAAATGTAATTTTTTTTTCATCTCAATGTGAATCCTGAAAAGTTATGACAGTTGCTCTGTTAACTAATTTTTGTATGTTATCTGAAAGTGACATTAAATTTTACGTATCACAAAAATTTCGTGGAAGGATGGATTCATTTTCCATACAAAAATAAATGTAAATAAGGTTCCACATGAAATGATAAAACACAAAATTTTACATGTAAGGTCAACATAATTTTCAACCCAAATTATACAAAGAAATTGTTGCTGGTGTTATTTTTTTTCCAATATTTTTCTAATAGCATTTAGAACTTGCTCTTATTTTTAAATTTCCATACATTAAAAGTACACAATAAAATTACAATAATATTATTTTTTTTTATATATAAATTCCTTTATTTATTATTGATTTAATATTATAAAACGTTTTAACGTAAGTAAGAATGAAGAAAGTGCAAAGACAACAAGAAAATCATATTATTTGTTTTTTTCTCATTCTATTAAAGAAATTTATTGAACAAATAAAAATATTTGTTCAATATAACTTTTATTTCTCTGTTATAATTTTTTGCTGTAAGCTCTTAATTTACTTTTTCGTAGTATTTTCATTGCAAAGCAACGTAAGTGCATGTCTATGAATAACGTAAAATGGCAATTATTGAAAGTTCATTGACTGAATTACGTCTTTTGATTGTTTTTTTATATTGAAAACTGCTTTTACTTAGACAGAACCTTGAATAGTGTAATTTCAGTATTCAAATGAAGTAATTATCGATTCTCCCATTTAAAGCGCATTCTTGGTGGAAAAAAATGCCATTACAATGCTGTTCGTCTGGGTCAAAATCAAAATAACCGAATTTTCCAAAATGGTTGACATTTCCTTTACCGTTGAACATGGCGGAATTTTTAAAATGGCGGATATTTAAAAACATTCAAAATGGCAAATTATTCAAAATGTAGGATTTTTCGTTTTTTTTTTTCTTAAATATCAATTTGGCCGTTTTTTTGATTACAAAATGGTGGATCTTCAAAAAAAACCGCGTATCACAAAAAAATTTATTTACAAATAAAAAAGAAAACCTAGGATCCAAAATGGTGAATTTTATATATAGAAATGCTCTAATGTCCATCGTTCCCGATCACGTCCTAAATTTTTCCATAATTTCATGCATTTAAATTGAACAATTCTTTGGGAAATTGAATTTAAAAATTTATAAAACAGCTGTCAGCATTTTTCCGCTGTATCAAAGCATATTTTATCGATTTCAACATGTTGCATTGACTTACATTCAATGAATACAAAAAAAACTCATCATGTGTGTTTTTCATACACCAAAAAAAAATATATATAATGCAGTTTTTTTTATAGGTAGAAATTGTGCCAAAGCCATTAAATTTTATTGTATATAATCATTGACTGTCTGCAAAATTAAACGGAAAAATAAGTTTTTCACATAACACATCGATTAATTGTGAATACGAACTGTTGATTAAATTTTAATTGTAACATGTCGCGTCATGACTCATTTGCAAATAATTGGAGCAATTAATAGATTTTAAAAGATTTTTTTTTCATTTTCAATGCAACTTTGTTTTGTTTCATGGAAAAAATAAACATTTTAAATATTGTTTGGCAATATGATATCAGTTTGAATATAAAAGATGTTTTGAAACTTCCATTTAACATACATCTTCTACAGCTTTAGGCAGAAAATAATTCAATACATATCGTCCCACTTCCGAACTTTATAATGAAAGAAATGTTATAACCTGTTTTTATTAGAATACAAAATGAAAATAATGTTTAGGAAAATAACAATATCACTTGAGGCATATCAACATCATAATAATAAATGTCTTACCCAGTTGAAAAAAAGTTTTTTTAAGAGTAAACAAAAGATGATCTTCTGTTATAAGAAAAATTGAGCCATTCAATGATTTTACTTAGAAAAAAAAGGAAATTGAAGAACTACAGGAAAAAAAATAAATACATGATAAATTTACGTCATTAACCTTTAATGCCAGAAAATTGCTTCTCATGGTATCGAACAATATTTCCTCTACTTTGTTGTACTTTTTTAAAAATATGTACCATTTTGGGTTAGAATATTTACCGAGTGGACAACTTCAACTGTTCCAGATGAGTTTATCTTCCAATACAAATATGACCTAGCATCACATTGGTTAACAAATAACAAATACACGTGCAATATTACCTTAAGGTATGGCTTCATTGAATTTTTTCTTCGTTTGAATAAATTTTATTACTCATATTTGCATGTGTTTGTTTCTGTTATCAGTCTTTAAAGTTGAAAATACTCACATGAAATTTCAAATTTCTCAAATAATCCTACATTGATGTTTGAAAGGTGAGAATCACAACAACAAAAATTACGTCACTCATGGAATTCCATGTAAGAATTCTCATTATTCAATATTAAAATTTTTATTTAATTTTTTTATTTTTTTGATAACACTTACATTTATAACAATTGATACATATTTAAAGGTTATCACTTAAGTTCAATGAGAACTCAAACATTTCTTCTCAGTTTGTGATTAAACTTTGAATCGAACGGACAAAATTATTTTTGAATATTGAATGATGATACAATTGCGTGTAATTTTATTGAGTTGTCTGGCCGTTTTCTTAATAATTGTTGGTAATTCTGAGGCTGGTCGATCATTTTCCAGTCGAGGAGGAGGGAGTAGGGGCTGGGGAAGCAAACCCTCATCCTCATCTTCATCATGGTTTCGCCCAAGTAGACCATCACCAAGTCCTGTGTATACAAGACCAGCGCCATCACCTTCAAGTTATGGATGGAATATTCCAAGTCCATCACGACCAATAAGTAATCCGTCATCGTTGAGTTATCCAAGACAACCAACTAGTTGGAGTGTACCAAAACCTCCTGTGAGTGTTCCAAAACCACAATCAACAAGTATTTTTAGACCGAGTACGAATGTTGCGAAACCAGTTGCTAGTGCTCCTCCAGCACCAGTTTTCTCACAAAAACCAGTTGCTAGCGCTCCTCCAGCATCAGTTTTCTCGCCAAAACCAATTTCAAGTGCACCTTCAAAACCAATTGGATGGAATGTACCTAAACCTAACTCTCCTATCGGTCCCCCGCCAGCATATCCTGGTCTTGGAAAACCTTCATCTGCAAATGTTGCACCCCCTGTTTACAGTCGATATACTCCAAAATCTCAGGCACCAGCTTATAATGCTCCATCTTATGCACAAAGACCTAATCCCCCTGCATACTCAGCAAGTGCTCCAGTCACGGCAAATGCAGGTGTTCGACCTTACGGTAATGTAGGAAGTTCTAGTGGAAATTATCCAAAACAAACATATACATCTGTGCCTGCTACTCAAACTCAATACGGATATCCAAGACAGCAATATGGTTCATCATATCCAACTAATACAGGATATGGACAGCCAAGTTACGGTCAAGGTGGATACGGATATGGTCATGCTGCTGCCCCACCTGTCTACAATCATTATGGTGGAAGTGCTGGGTAAAATTAAGTTTTTGTAAATTTTTATGATGATATTTAAATGATTTTTAACAGATATGGATATCCAAGTGGTGGATATGGAAGTGGACCAACAATCATTAATAATCATTATGGAGGTGATAAATTTATAATTCAATTTTTTAATTTAACTTCTCATATGGCCATATTTTTTAGGTGGAGGTTATGGTGGTGGTTACGGCGGTGGCTTCGGCGGATTTGGAGGAGGTTACGGAGGCTATGGTGGAGGATATGGAGGTGGTGGCTCATCGTTAACCAGTCATCTCTTAACAGCCGGTGTTTTTTACGGTTTAGGACGTGTCACAAGCCCTTCCTATGGTTATGGTTCTTATGGAGGTTATGGGTCAAGTCATGCAAGTCATTCGACATCAACAAACATTCATAACACCTACAATAATTATTATGATCATGGCTCGACAACTACCAGCACTGTTCTGCCTCCATTACAAGTTGTAAATAATAATGAACCTGTTCCATTGGCACCATATGATACAAATAATAATAATAATACAAATATTGATCAAAATCAACAACCACAACAAGTAGTAGCACAAAATCAAGGAGCAACACCAATGGATATTTATCTCACACAACCAAAGGACCCTTATGGTGTAATTATACGATCCAATGCCACTCCACCAGATGTTGGTCAAGAACAACCAACTCCAAATGTAATTATACCCAGAACTGTTGACTTAACTAAGCAAAAATTATTTGAACCCGTCGAAGTTCCATATGACGAAGTGTCGAAACACAAAGTTGTTGAAATGCCTTTATGGTTGAATGAGAGTGTGATTCGCCTTCCAGTTTATGGATATAATTTTCCAACATGGAATGAATCACAAGTCGTAAGTGCTCCATTGATAGCTGCTCCTACAATCAAACCAACAACAGAAAAACCAAAAGAACCTGAACCAACTGGGTTGGGTGCTAAAATTGGCAAAATATTTTATAATGTTGTAAATTGGTTTTCTTCTGGTTACAAAAAAGAAGATTCGAAAATTAAAACACCTCAAATATATCTTGAGGATGAAACTCATGGAAGACCTGAAGCTGAAATGTTACGAAATACTCCTAGTACAGAACGAGTAGAAATTTCAACAGATGCACCTTTGCAGCAGGAACGAGTTGCAAGTACAATATCAAAAGTAATGGAGGACGCTTTGGCTCGTGCAAAAGCTGACGTAGAAGCTCTCGAAACATAATTATAATTAAAATGAAATTTTATTTCATCATACAAAATTAAAAGTTTTTTTTTTGGGTATTGTAATATAATATTTATAAATTTTAATAATATCTGCTTTCATTCAAAAACGTTTCCATTTTCTTTTTCTTTGACATAAATTTTAAAGGAAGTTTAAAAAAATATGACCGTTAAATATTTTCGATTTCAAAATTTTGCAAGAGGAATTTTAATTGGATTTTTTTTGATTATTTACTTTTTTCCTTGCTACTTCAACACATTAACGTAAATTTTACTTAGAAATCGTTTTAATTTTCCAAAAAACATGAATTTTCAATTGAAAATCCGGTTCAAAAAAATTTTTTTTTTTTTTTGCCCCACGTCTTTTTTGACTTTTCAAAAGGGGCATCGGACAAAACTTTTAAAATTCATTTGTTGCGGCCTTAATAAAATTTTGTTATCTCTTATAAGAAACCATTATTTTCAGGTAAATTTAACATCATCAAAAAGATGATACTCAAAAATAAGCAAGCACAAAAGAAAAGTTACTTCCACAATTTTTACCATAACGTTTTATTTTTCTTTTAACAACTACTTAAAAGATTTTATATTGCATTTGAATCCTGCACTTCATTTTTTATTCACTATCTAACCGTATAATTTTATTTTTTTCAATACTCCATTTCAAAAGAATATTTATTCAATAAAAAAATATTACAAATAAATAAAATTTATAAATGATATTTCTCAATCACAACGATAACAGTATAAAATATGCATTTTTTCCTTTCCATCTAAATTGTTGCTCAGGGATATGGAAATGAAAAAAATATTTATTGAGAATTGTCAGCAACTTTTATTTTTTATCATTATTGGTTTTGATTTGAAACAATTTCCTTAAATAATGCTAAAATAAAAGGAAATAATTTTTTTTTTGTGTTGCATTTAAATTAAAAAGAAAAAGAAAATGCTTGGCTTGAGAAATCCTAACAAGGGAAGTAAATTTCTTGAAGAATGTAAAATAAAAAAATATTCCGCATATTCAACACAAATTGTATGTCTGATTGATGAACCGGAATGTAGAGGTGTGTTGATTACGAGATACAAAAAATGTGAATTTTCGTTTTTTCTACACTTTTTTATACACACATAGTTCGAAAGAAAACTTGAAATGAAAATATCAGAAATGATTACATGCAATTGATGATGCATTTTCCTGAGGGAAAACGTTTGAATTATCTATATGTCGAACAGAAATGTAAATATATGATGATAATCATTGTAATAATGATCTTAGTTGCCTTAGAGCCATTGCAGAGAAATATGTGAAAAGAAAATTAAGAAGAAAATTTCTTCTATGGGAAAGGAAACGAAAGAAACGGATATGATTTGGAATTAGAACAGCATTTCACTTGATTTTATATGATTGTATGTTGAAAATGATGCGGAACTAATTTCGCCTGCAGCTCTCTATGACCTGTCAAATTCCTTGTGTGATACTTTAGATTCATAAGTGTGAGTTATTCGAACTTGAACGTTGTTATTTTGTTTGAAAGAATTTGACTCAAGAATTTGCTTTGTTAATGGTATAAAAAACCGTTAAATGTTCAACATTTTCCATTAAATCCAACCCTGATAATTATTTTCAGTTAAATTTCATGGTCTTTTTGTTTTAAAGGTCACATAAATTACCATTTTAGTGAAATGTCACCACGTGACCACATCCAGGTAATTTATAACCAAAAAAAAATCATCTTTTATTCATTAATTCAGTTTTTCATTTAATTTCCTTCCTGCATTCATAACAAAAAAAAAATATGACAAGCATTGTTCATTTAACCAAATTATGTTTTTCAACAAGTTATGACAAAAAAAAATCCGTTTGTCACTGAGCCCATGTTGAATGCTGCTTTTTTTGATTAAGGACTTGATTACATGACATTTTTGTAATTTAAATTCATTTTTTTTTTGTTCTTTAACGTAATGTGAAAACTTGTTGACTCATGTCATTTTATTTTTTTTTGATTTCATTGAAAGCGAAAGTAATTAATCATCCTCCAACATTTTTTTTTCTGCAAACGTGAATGTTCCATGTCCATTTTGTATGTGTGTGTTTTTTTTGTTAAGTCGATTTGCTGCTCTAGTCATAGTTTTTCATTATTCATGTCCAAAAACCAGAATTCTCGGTTACATATTTTCATTATAAGTGAACTCAGAGCAATTCCCATCAGACACAAATAATATTTGATAGAAAATAACAAAAATAAACAGATTATTTATTTATGAATGGAAAATATACATGTTTCTGTTTGCCAAACAAAATAAATTGGCATTGATATCTACTGCAAAGAGCAATAAAAAAGTGCATATCATGCACAATGTTTCCAGAAAATATATTCAAATAAATTTTTATTATTGAATTTTCTTAATTTCATGGTTTTCATCACATTTCAATTTGCATCAGACATCTTTTTCTTCTATTACATTTAAAGCAAAATGTGGCAAAAATATTCAAGAGATATGAAAATGAAAATATGAACTGCACAAATCCAAAATTATAACAGTTTGCAATGTAAACATCATTATTACAAATGAGCCAAAACTGGCATTGAGTGAATCTTTTTATCTGATGTCTGGTTGTGGATTCATTGCACACACAAAAAAAAGCCTTTAATTCAAAATTTACATTACATTTTATGGAGTTTTCACTGTATGATAATCCCAATTATCCCAAAAGCACTCTTTAGAAATGTAGTTTCAATGGAGACAGAAACAAAAGAAATACAAAAGAATGTAAATGTATTCTTTTCGGCTCATGGTTTTAAAATACCTGGTTTATTATTATTTCTTGTTTACATTTTACTTACTTTTTTAGATATCCTGGAATGTTTTTTTCTGTTATACAGAAAGAAAAAAAAATAAGAAAAGGTTTTTCTTTGTGCTGAAGGATAAGTAAGCTGGGTAAATTTATGTGGAATATCAATAATCTTAAATTTTCTTCTTTTTTATTTTTTAGTTGAAATTCTAGTAAACTTGAATTAAATGTTTCGTTTGAATAACGATGGAATGAATTTCAATTGAACACAAAAATTTGTTTAAATTTATTATAAAATTGTATCAAAAACTCTTTTTCTCTTAAATTTTAGACCTTAAAAAAAAATAAAAATGATTAATTTCTAACCTTATCCTTTTTTTGTCATTACAGAATTGAAATTTTTCTGAGGAAAAAATCGTCTTATTTCACAATTGTAAAATCATTTGCCTCTGAGGTAAGTTACCGAGATATTACTTTTTTATCTCATACAAATAATTTGTTATTCTGATAACAAAACACAAAAAAAAAAACAAACAATCTTTTGTTTCATATTTACATTATCATCAAGATTTTTTTTTGTATTATCTCTGGAACAAGAAAAAGAAGGTTTTCAGGCATACATTTTTAATTTCTTATATGTGATCCCAAGATTTTTTTTTTTGCTTAAGAAAAGGTTTTATGAAAAAAAAAACATTTTATCAGTCTTCGAAAAAGAGTGGAGGGAAACACCTGCAAATATTTATAGAACATGTTAATTAACTTGAAACAAGCGTTAATTTTAATAAAAATGTTAATTAAATGTAAGGAATAATTAACTGACTTCTTTCCAACCCAAAAGTTAATGAAATTATAGGTTGAAAGTTGGGTTTTTAAACATTTTAAAAAAAACTTTGGTCTTAAAGGAAAATTTGAATAGAAACAATTTGCAAAAATCCTTTAAAATGACCTTTATTGATCATTTTAGTTTTTTTTGACTTAACCCCTTAAATTCCGCTGGTTGATTTTTCGACACTTTCAGCCGGCTTTTCTGTGAAATTTTTATATGAAACTCAAAGAACAAATGCTAGAAGAAAGTTTTGCTCTAAGCTCAATATTTCTAGGAGAGGTGGTTAATGGGTTAAAGAGGAAAATTCGTTTTTTTTTCTTGGAGTTGAGCTTAAAAAAAATTGACACTTCATTTAACATAAGAAAAAAACAGATAATGCCATAAATCATAACATTAAACGCCACAAAAAGGAACATTAATCATAAAGTACTTTTTATGGAAATAATGAAACTTATCAAACTTAATCATGAATCCCTTAGAATGTTCTTTTAACGCCAATTTTACAACAAGATCAACTTTTTTCTCTTCAGTTAAAGGACAAAGTCTAACTTTCTTTGTTCAAAGAAAAAATTTATAAGCAAAGTTTGCGATATATTTTTTTTAGCTTTTAAGTGTATTCATATAAGCTTTTAAAAATTTTATGTTACTTTTTTAAATCAAATACTAAGTAAACTTCCGATAAAAGAGAATTTACCACCCTTGAAATTTCCAATTAAAAAATTAAATTAAAGCAAAACACTTTAAAAGAATAAACATTTTTAACTACACTTTGTAAACTTTACTCTTATAAATGCATTTAAATTTTATATTGAAACAGAATTTTTAATTGTAAACCAACTTTTGCCTAATGAACTACTGAATTATTTACATCAAATCAAAACTCTACGCAAAGAAAAATTTTCTTGAATCACCAAGAATATTCAACAAATTATAAGAAAGAAAGGAAAAATTTCATTTAATATCTTATAAATATTAATAGAAAATATGTTTAAATACAATCAAATTACTGATGTTTATAATTAAAAATTAAAATTGTTTTTTATACAAATTAAGGCCTTAAATAAACTTTTGAATAACAAATAAACATGCAAAGTTATTCTATGATAAAGTTTAAAATTAAACGGAAATCAGTAAATACCTTTTTTCTAATTTTAAAGTAAAAAATCAACTAAAATAATCCATTTATTACTTCATTAACATGCTTTTCCTTAACCGGATCACGGTTGGACCCTTTCAGTAATTATTGTTACTATTTTTTGTCTATGTTTTAAATTTTTATGAACAAAAAGTGCTATTAAAATCTTTGCGTATTAAAAATATGTTATAAAAGGATAGATAGATAGATAGATAGATAGATAGATAGATAGATAGATAGATAGATAGATAGATAGATAGATATGAAAAAGGCTCCACCGCGGTCCCTACGGGTCCTATTGTGGATACTGTAAGAATTATAAACTCCTACAGAGTGCCTGTAACCGTGGAATTTAATCCGCGTACTTCTACTTATTCTTCGAAAATTTTTAACTCTTCCATATATTTCAAAATCAATTTTAGTCGATACCCTTCAAAATCTTGAGGATCTGGGTAAGACTTCCCAAAAAGAATAAACCTTTTAACCTCTAGTCTTTCGCAATCACATAAAAGATGTTCTGCAGTTTCATGGTTTTCTTCACAAAATCTACATAAATCATTTTCGATCAGTTTCATTTTTTTCAGATGATACCTAAATTTGCCATGTCCCGTAAAGGATGCTTTTAAGCCAAAATAAATAATTTAAAATGAATTTCAAATGTTGAATCCCTTTGTTCGAATAATTAGTTGTTTACTGTCACAAAATCATTTTACTTTTAAATATTTTTTTTTGGATTTTCGTCCATTTCTGTATGTTTTCAGAGAATTTCGTAAGAAAAGATGCACTATTACATACGGTTTGTCCGCCGTCACTTTATCCATTTGTCACTGACAGCTATCCATACTCTGAAATGGTACAGCTGTCAGATAAAGGAGGTTATAAGGACTATTCATAACTATAACTATTAAATTTGCTATTGGGCTCATTTATTGGGGCTTTCCACAGCCTGAAAAACCGTTAAAAAACGGTTAAAATTTTAAAAAATTGATGATTTGTTTAGTTGGATGAAGAAGTTTACTAAAATGAACTTATTAGCTCTGAGATTTTTGATTTTTTTTGAATAAATTTTCAAACTGGCACATTTTTTAAAATTTTCTGCAGTGAAGTTCAAAACTTGCGAAATTTTCCGAGGATTTGTCCAATTTCGCGGTTAAAAAAAAAAAATTTCGATGTGAATCATTTAGCGATCAAAGTAGCCTACAAAACTCCACCCATCACCTTTTTACAAATTCATTTCACTTCCTTGTCAATATCTCCCATAAATAACGATAAAATCAGTTATTTTGTCTGTCCAAAAATCATTAATTACTTATCAATTTATATCATTTAATAATAATTCAGAATTAATTGAGGTAGATAACCTACTTTATAAAATATTCATCATAAAACGTCATTTCAATTTTCTTAATTCCATAATTATTGGATACAAATTCATAGATAAGCCCAAATATGTTATCGTGACAGTACACAAGTTATAAAGGGATTAGCAAAATGATCATTTAATTAAATAAATACTCACATGTGTTATCAAAATGATATTAAATGATAAAAAACACACACTCATGAAAAAGCACATTCAGGTGTGTGTTTGAGTGTATTTTTAACATAGAACTTGCTATAATTGAACAAAAAGTTATACCCTTGTTACTTGTCTTGTCTTGTCTTGTCTGATAGAAAATAACATGCAAATATTTTTTCTGGTATCTCGAATTTATATGAAAACTTAATCATTAGATTGTATTATTCATTCATTTAACATTGGACTTGGTATTAGTACCAGAATGTTATTAAATAAGTATTTTTAAAGGTCGTTGTGTTTTTACGATAAAACAAATTTGTTTAATTTTAATGTTATTTATGAAAAGGTCAAGCTTAACATGAGATTTAGATAATATTAGTTACCTTAAAAATTTTCAATGTTCCTTGTTAAATAATATCAAACATGTGTTATGCCTTAAAGTTTGTAATATTTTTTAGTTTCATTCACCTGTTTCACCTTAATTTTAAAACGAGGATTATGAAATGTTATCTTCTTGTAATTAATTATGGATCAAAGGTGTAAATAAAGAATGAACGTGTTTTGGATATGACTTTGAGTTAGTCACTAAGAAAATTAATAATCGCACCTTAAAATTTTCCATCAAAATGTCTTAGTGGTTTTTATCCTTAATCTCGTAGCAACCATGAATTTTTTTTTGGATCATTGAAAGGTGAATAACAGAATTAATATTTATTTACCAAATTCTAAAAATAATCCAGGCCTAGGTTACTATCAAGTTGTCAGGCAATGAGCACATTAACCTTTGAGCTCACTATTTGAGTAGCTCATGATGCCAAAATATTCGAGAATTTTTGTTCATTTACTTAAATACTGAAAGGAGGAGCATATAATATAAAAAGCATAATAGAGAAACATAAAATTATAATTCCAAATTTCTGTTTATCACGCGTAGCCTATAATTTATTTTTATACACCTAATTTAACTCACACATGACATGTGAATTGAGGAAAATAGAATATGGAAGTCGAATTTGAAATGCTTCTGAACAAAACCTCCTGCTATAATGCTTAAATAGTTCATTATCGAGTATTGTAGCGCAAGATATTAATTTTTGCCACAATTGAACTCTTTGAGACCTCATTTCATTAATACATGTAATTTCATTTCCTGGGAAATGAAAAACGAAAAGAAAAGAACATGCAAAATTCAAAATTTAATTGTTTTTTATACTATGTCATTATTTTAATAATTCAAAAGGAATTTGCCAAAGGCAATTCAATAAAACCAATTAATTCAAATAATTGATTATTCTTTATAGAAAAGTGACTTCAGGTGAAAATTTATTACAACGGATTTTCACTTTATGAAATTCATGCTTTGATAACAAAAGATAGGATTTTTTTTAAATTTTTAATTTAATTCATTTTGCAGGAACTTTAAAAAAAATTATATATAATTCTTTTTCTGTCAGTTTCAATAAAATCTTAACAAAAACTTTTTTAATTATTTAATGTTCAAGAATGACGTTGAAAAACTTTTTTAAATTATAATTCATTGAAATTTTAATAAGTGCTGACGTCTGGTTAATTTCATTCAATATAATTTTATATCAATATTTTTTAAGGGTGTGTTAATTACACTGATTTTTATCTTGATTTATGGTTTTATTGAAACTTTTTAAGAATGATTGAACACCAAATACCAATAGGAAGATACACATCAATTGATATATTGAGAAAATTGAATGAAAAGTCACATTTAAATAAAATTTTGTGTTTTTCATCATTAAAATTCAAATTGATGCATGTCAGAAATGAAATGACACTCATTTTTGTTCAAAATTTAATAATCATTCAAATTGACTGATTTCTGAAACGAATTTTATTTTAATAATGATAGGTTTTAATATCATTGTGATATCAATCTCATGATTATTTAATTGATAATCTGTCCAATATAAATTGCTCATAATTTTAGGTGATTAATCGTATAATCAATAAAAAAATGTTTTATTCTGACATTTAATGGCACAAATCAGTGCATTTTGAATTTTCAAGGAAATTTTAAACGGATTTTCAAGTCAATCTCAAATTTTGTGTTTATTAAGGTCAGTCATGCTAATTGTCTGTGCGTGTCTTGAACTGAGAGCATCTATGAAAAGCTTGGGTCATTAAAAATCATCGATTTTTCAAAATTCCTGTTTTACAGTCCGAAGGTGAGTCGATCTAAGGAAATGCGATTGTTAACAAAAATGTTTGCCTTTATTTTTATGACCATGAAACCTTTTAGGGACAAAAGAGCATTTTTCCTAGAATACGTTTCATATAATCATTTGAATAATAGAGCTCATTTCAATTATGATCACAATGTTCATCAAGATAAACATTCATATAAATAATGCTTAATAAATTATCCACTGCGTTCATTTATTATCACGTAAAATTATTATTATTATATAACCATAAATGTCATAAAATTTTCATTTGAAAACTTTGACATGTTATATCACATTTCCATTTCCACAAAATGATTGACTCATTAAAAAGTTAAAGCAAATTTACACAAAGTTTTCTCCATTTTAATAGCACACACACACTTAAAAACAATAAATATCAAATAATGTTCCGACGTAATTGTTAATGGCACTTTGTGAAGTTAATGATATCAATTACACATTGCGTTGAATAAAATATTGACGACAAAGCTGCACACTGCTCTTTGAAATGAATCATGAATTTGCCTTGCATTTAATTACGATGCTTGCAATTTCATTTTCTCTTAAATTATTTATTATTATTATTTTTACACAAACTAAGGGACGAATAAGTAGTGTCATGTTAATAAATAATAATAAACTATATTGCAGTGTAATAATATTTTGAAAATTAGTTATTTACACAGTCATTAGTTAATTAACTCAGATCAATTTAATGCTATCATACCAATCAGTGGTGTATATAAACAAGTAATTATTTATTATTTTTATATTTAATATCAAGGAAACACAAATTAATTTTAAATTCATGGAAATTATTGTCATGAACCTTGAAATGATAAGAAAAATATACACGTTGATGTGAATTTATAGATTTAAAATAGAGAAAATACTTGTAATAGTTTTTGAAGTAGGAGTGTTTATTAAATTATCTTCCTGTTTTATAATTAGTTTTCAAAAGATATTTAATCAGATTTAAAAGTTTTTAACTTGATTTTAATGGAATAAAAATTTACAAGAATTTCTTTTAAGTTGACTGTGATTTAATATAATGCTAAGAATGAAAAATTATTCGAAGGATTTTGATTTGGTTCCATTGAGGAGCTCATGAAGATTTATTATAACTCATTAGTTTGGAGATTGGGATCAGGGTTTGAAGGAGCTTTCAGAGCTTGCAAACGGTCGAAAACCTCATAAGAATTTACTTTGAATCTTTGCTGTGTAATTGGGCTCCTTCACTCTGTAAGTCCTTTAGTTCAATAACTCCGCAATGATCCATCAGGCTTCAGAGCCTTCAAAGCCTCAAAAACCGTTAAAAAACGTTAAAAATTTTAAAAATTGCTTAATTTTTTTGTCGAATGAAGGCTTTGGAATTCATCTCCAGAGGCTCCAGAGCCTGAAAATAGTAAAAGCCCAAAATCCAAAACTTTCAAATTTATTAAAAAATTTTGAAAAGTTTGAATAAAATGAGTCCCATGTGGTTAGAATTTTTCATTTTTAAAAAACTCTCACATTTTTTTTGTAATATTTTTTTCTTAAATCCACCATTTAAACTTTCATTTAAAAAAAAATTATTACTGAAATTGAAATTTAATGAAATTGTCTTAATAATTTAATTTAATTTGACACATACAAATTTTTTCAACTTTTTTTATCAAAATAAAACATCTGCTAACAACGACAGTAATATACGAAAATTTCACATGAATTTTACCCATAAACCCCATTCTTGATGGCTTTAACTTGTAACTAATGTATTATTAAAATAATAATAAAAGAAATAAATAAATTTGCGTACAAATTACCTTATAAATAATAAAAATTGTCTGTTATCTTGTCAAAAAACAAATTGAAAAGGCATTAATTTTAAAATAATGAATAAAATTCATATACAAGTAAATTTGAGGCTAAATTTAATAACAACAAAAAAATGGAAGTCATTTGAACTTCTGGGAGAGAGAAAATAACATGTAATTTTTTTTGTTGAATAAGCTTTCAAATTTTATATCCTTAATTTTTATATTGTATGAAAAATACTTTTACGTAAATTATTCACAAACAGAATTCACTTATAAATTTGATGTGTGTATCTAAGAACCGGATTAAAATATTACAATAAAAAATTTCAAACACGTGCCGAGGAAATGTAATTGATGTATAAGAAAAAAAATTAGGAGGATTATATTATTTGTTAAATTGAACATTTCTTTTTGTGTAACGTTTAAATAAAAAGAGATTGATCTTAAAATATAAGAAAATAGAACAGCAAAAAGGATTTAAAAGTTATTTGCCTTAATTTTCAACATTATCATTAGTATTTTATCCTTTGTTTATTTTTCTTTGATATTATCAGTATGAGGTTTTTCTTTCAAATGAAAATTGAAAGCAAAATAGGATGATTCTTATAATTTTTTCAAGGGTAATCATCAAAGTTATTTGATCCATCCATTATACAAAAGAAAATAATATTTTTCATATTTATTTTCGTTTCAAAGTTATTTCATTGTGACCAATTTTTTTTGGCATATTTTAAGATGAAATTCTCATTCTAGAAGGAATTTCATTTACATAAGTAGAAAAATTATGATCACTTCATTATTTATACTCAAGATACAAATTCATGAAATTTTAAATTGAATCAAAATATCGTATCCAATGTATCCATTGTGTTTCAGGCGTTACAATTCTATTAATTTTGGTACAATCCAATTTTTTTTTAAACCAAAACAAATTTTGTGTCATCTCAATAATAAAATATTTTTTAGCCCAAAGCTCAATGGAAATGTAAAACAACTGTTAAACAATTATTTATTGTTTTATTACGATCCAAATTAAATAAATATTTTTTGTTTTTACTACTTAAACCCTAATAAATGTGAAGACAAAAGATTTTATTGAAATAAATTTCAATTGAAAATTATCCTTTCCCATGGTTTATGAACAATTTTAAGTGATTATCATAGTTTGATGATTTTTTCATCCAATTTAACATATTTTTTATTTTAAATGGAAATGGATTTGAGTTTTGAAGCGTATTAAAATCAAGGAAAAAAAAACATGTTTTAAAATTTTAATGATGTCTGTAACCCTTCAATTCCCATTACTCTGATAATGGACAGGAATATGAAAGAGCTTATTTTTATTTTCACGTTTTCTGAAACTAAGTCTATAAGATGTGCATGTAAATTTGGATTTGAAATTTTAAAAAGTAAGAAGAAAGGTTTATCAATGCTCAGAATAATTTCCACTCCGCACAATAAAGGGTTAAGTTGTTGGTTAAATTTTCATTTTTTTTTTAAATATCCCTCATTATTTTAAAATTTGAGGTTTTATATAAATCTAAATTGGATGGTATGCAAAAAAATAATGTTTACTCCGTTAAATTGAATGAAACATAAAAATTATCAAAAATTTTGTCATGCATCAAAAATCATTTGTAAAATTGATACAATTTTTTTAATCGACCTAATGCTATAAAGAAAAATAATGATGACATAGCAATTTTTATGACAATTAAAAATTTCCTGGTGATTAAAAATTTAAATTTTATGATATTTTGAATCACAACCAACCATTTTACCGAATTTCTGTCTACAGCTTCAATTTCAAAGAACATTAATTTTTCACAAATCACTTAAAATGAATAAAATTTTTTTTATGTTGTTCAATGTACTGAAAAATATGAATTCTTGTAAACTTTTGACTCTTTCCTACTTTAAAGGACATAAACTTGTATTGCGTCTATTTTTTTTTTAATGTGTATACAAAAAAAATCATGACTGTCTCATTTTATTTCAGTTTTTGCATTAAATTTATAATATTAAAGGTTTTTGTTGTTTTTATTGAATCAAAGGAACAGTTTTTTTGTCCATTTTAATTAAATCAAGCTAAATTGTGAAAAAAATGACCATTTCCCAAGAATTTAAAAAAAAATGAGCATCTTTTTATTAAAAAAATATCACAGACAGATATTAATTTGATAAAAGTATGAAATTACAATTCTTTTCACTGATAAAATATTCCAATTTCTAAGAAGTTTCTTTAAAAGTTGACTTCTTTAAGGTTAGATTTTTTTCCTTTCATTTCTAGAAAGGGTAATGAGAAATGAGCATCAGAATATCATTAATTTTTTCCTCTTTGATGTATTTTTCCTTTTCATTACTGGTAATTTTCCTACTTGAATTTAATTTCACGGAATGTGTAGGATGACTTTTTTTCATACTCTTATTCATTCTCTTAGAGTAAAATGTTGTTTAAATGATAGAATTTTGATTTATTTTAAGACTTTGAACCTTAGGAAATTTCGTTGTGACACATCCAGTTGGACAACAAAAATAATTAAAAATTCTTAGAAAATTTACTAAAACTGAAAACAGACTGAACAATTTTAATAAAAAAAAACAAAACTTTATTATTCAAAGACTTTGAACACCAGCTTGAAATTACTTGTGCAGGATGTTGTGCACACATCACATGAACGGAAAACTAAGCAAACAAACTATCATTTCAATTATGACTCAGTTTTAAAGCTATTGATAAGTTTATTTATGATAAACGGATGCTTTTATAATTGTTTTTTTAAGGATGTATAATAAACAAGAATAATGAGAATTGATTGACGCTTAAGGATATTTTTTTCTATTTTACAAGTAAATTGATTCAATACAACAGGAAAAACAAAACTTTTACTTCATTAAAAAAAATATTGTAAAAAAAATATAATTTATTCGTGACAGCTTTTCAATTTTGTAATTATGCTTGTTATGGTTCACTAAATTCTCGTTAACGTCTAAGCACATTAAATGTTCATCAATTAAAACAACTTCCATAGACACAGGAAGATGATGCCTTGTTACAAGCAATTAATATCGAAATTTCTCACATAAAATCACTCAAATAAAAAGCACTTAACATAGTTTTTAAATTATACATATTTAAAAAAAAAACGTTATACATGGAGAATGATGTCTCTCATTTTGCTTCTTTAAGTGTTCTTTTGTATATAAGTGGGAAAGTTCAAAATTATTTGAATTTTATATGTTGTTTACAAGTTGTATCTTTAAAAGTTATTCATATTCCATTTTCTTTAATTAAAATTTAATTGTTGGTATTCAAAAAATGCTAATAAAATATAAAAATTTTAAATATAACAGGCTTTGATAAGCGTTTAAGAACAAAAAACACGAAAATTTGATAGATCAAAATCAATTGAGTTATAAAATGAAACTTTTTTTAACAAATACACAAAAATGTTTATATCTCGGGCATTTTTTCATGAATGTATAACAATTTTCTTTTCATAACTAGCAGCATTATTTGAACAGTCATTTAGATGAATTTTTTATTTGAATTTCATGACTGCAAGGCAAAATTCTCATTAAACATACCTATTAAAAAATAAAAATTCATGTTACGGCTATAAAAGTGTACAAAACAAAATTTCACTATTCATCGCTAAATCGATAGAATCACGAAAAAACACGTAAAAACACATAAAATAGAAAACATTGTTCTATTTCGAATCATAAATAACGCAACTCATTGAAAATTGATGATTTCAAATCAAACTTATAAAAGTAAAGTCAAATTCATATCTCAAAATGATTGGCAAGTGATTTGAAGTGTAATTCACTAAATGGAGTAAAATAATTTCATAATGCACTTTACCACTTTTAGAATGGAATGAAAATAAAAATAAAAACCTTTTCCTTTAACGAATGCATTTGCGATGAATTGAATGCATCTCAGCTGTGCAATTTATGAGTTGATAAGAAACAAAAAAAAAATAAAACAATAATGAAGAAAAGTTTTCCTCTTTCTTAGGATAAATTGAAACTATTATTATTTTTTTATTATAAATCATTTTTCAGATTTTTCCACTCCATTAAAAATTGATACAATTTAATTTTTTTTTATCTTACACTATTTCAATGAATTAGATCGATCATAACTAGAACACTTTTGTAGGAAATTAACTGGCTGAAGAGAAAATAAAAATTAAGTGTTTTTAAAATTTATTGTGGTTCTGGTTTTCCACTATTTCACTTTTCAACAGAGAAACTTAAAGAAAATGAGAAGAAAAAGTTTTTAATTGTTATCTAAGTTATCAATAATTTTTCAACTTCATTTGCTATGAGAAATATCGAACTAAGAAAAAAATTAACTTTTGTCTTTTAATTTCGAAATATTTTTTGAGTATTACGAGGAAAACAAAATTGGTTCATGAATTTTACTCATTCTTTGTTCCTTGTGATTTTTTTACTGAATTTCAAATTTCAATCAGTATCAAGAGACTGGGTGGGTTTCGTCATTGAAGGATTGGCAATTGCAGTCGATCGATTTGAAAAAGTTATGTTTAGCGTAAATTTTAAAGTAAATCATACAGAATGCCAGGACCGTTAATAATTCTCAATCCGCACCTAAGTTTCGTCAGAATTTTTCTCATTCCTTTAAAGTGATCTTGAAAAATGAAATTTCAATCTCGAAGAATGGAAGACCGACCTATTTAAAGATGCCTCACTACCCAATAGAAAGGTATTCAATTCTATTCCTTTAATATTCGAGGTATGAGATGCTTTTTCTAAATAACCAAGCCCAACAACAAGGTGACAATACTAGAAATTGTGAAGTATCATTGAAATAACAGTTAAAATAGGTCAAATATCTTGAAATTCACTAAATATAAATTTAAATTTAACAGTATTTTATTTTAGCTGCACAGTAATTAAATTTGGTGCCTTCTTATGCCAAATTATGAACTTTATGAACATTCTGATTTATTATTTGATGAAATCCAGACACTTTAATGATGCAAAATTTTAACGACTGTAAAAAACTAATGAAATTTTAATCTCATTTAAAAAGAATTTTATTACATACTTGGGACTCCTTATCTTCTTCATATTTTTCCATTATTACAGTTACTCTACAATAGAACAAGAAGAATAAGAATAATAGCTCTAAGAATACAAACAACGGTAACTTTTTTTCCATTCAAAAGTGAATTGCATGAATAGTGATACTAAAACTTTTTAAAAATGTGTAATATACAGAGATAGTTCATGAATGGAATTTGCAGAGTCACACACAAAAGAACTTCATAAAATATTTAGAGTCATTTTTGCTTTTATGAAAAGGAAATTATTTTTATGTATGTTAAATGGAGTTCAAGGTGAGTGTGTTGAATGAGTAAAATAAACTGGTTAAGAATTTTTTTTTATAAGTTTTTCATTTAAAATTAAAATATAACGTTTTTAATATTCAGGAAAGGTAATCTCTGAATAGTGAAATTTATGAATTATTGCAGCAAATGATGGCAATAAAATGGGTTGCAATGGAAGGTAAAAAGATGTTTTTTTTTCAGTTTCTATGAAAAGCAAATTTGTTTTATACTCTAATAATGTGTCGTTTTTCCTTATTTGAAATTTAAATGCACATTGAATGCATTTAAATATGATGAGATTTAAATTCAGCAGCATTCAAATTCACAAAATGGAACAAAATCTCTAAGAAAAACTGCAGCGATTAAGGATTTTCGTTGAATTCGTTAAAACAAACTCATGAAAAATACCTTTTTGAAATCTCATCAACTGCTCAAATAATTTGTGACTAGCACAGTTAATTCAATGAATGACAAATTTGATAGATGAGGTGCATAACCAACCTTGAAAGTTACAGAATTATTTTCATACTCTAGTGTCTGCTGATGAATGGAGTACTTTTTGTTGTGTTGTCATACTCATATTAAAAGTTACTCGTATTAAAAAGTAACCAAACTGAATGAAAATCTCTGTAAAAATGAACGTAGTGTGAAATAGGATTATAATTTGTTGGCAAATAATAAAACACTGACATTGATATTAAATGTATGTAAAAATATGCACACAATACACAATAAAAACGCATTAAAACCAGTAGGTGGAGAATCATTGAAAAAAAAGAATGAGAAAAAAAAAATTAATAGCTTTAAAAATGTGAGAATATGTGTGATAGTGAATAATGAAGATGAAGATGCATATTATCAACTCACATGCAAACAATTCATTGTCTGACTAGATGGCTTAGAAATAGTGCAGCAATGTGTTCACATGATAATGGATGATAATAATTGCAATTGAGTGATGAAAAAGAATGAATGAAGCTTAATGTGAAAGTTAATCCTATTTTTTGTTCCTCTCCTACCTATTTGCTCATCAGATTAGAATTTTCATCGTGAAAAGTAGAAGGACAATAAGAAACATGCAAATTGTTTACTGTATTTAACGTTTGAATAGATTGAAAATGGGGAGAAATTATGTTTTATTATAGTCTTGTGATAAACATTTATGATATTGTTATGGTAGCTTTCAGATTGACAGGAGAACCATATGTGCGTTTTGATAATTTGTCTTATGTTGACATATTGTTGTAAAGAATTCTGCATTAAAAATTTAAATTCAATAATATCAGATTTAACTTGGAAGAAATAATTTAAAAGTTTTTGACTCAAATAAAATGCAAGTATTCTAGATCATGTTACACAAATTTCTTCTAAAAGCTTCCATTACAATTTAATATTAAAATACTTTATCTAAATAGTTTAAATTTCATTTGATTTTAAACAAAACAAATTCCACTTTTGTTATAGGAAATAAGATCTGCAAACAAGCTCAAATTAAATTGTGACAAAACTATTTCATTTCTCTTAGTACCCACTTTGTCTTCTTATCTCACACATGCACACTTTTACATTTGTGTTCATAAATCATCTGGTCACTTAAAAACAAAAGGAAAACTAAAACATATTTTATTAAGGTCTAATTCTCTAATGTCATTTATTTGTATTTTACTAGATAAAGTACTTCCTTTAGATAACCAGAGAGAGAGATAATATCGTGAGTGGGAAAATGAAATATCAAAATAACAAATATTTTCTATATACAAACCTTGACTATTAAATATCTCGACTTAGTTGCAACACGTTTTACAAAAAGAAATATCTGTGCATTTTTCATTTAAATTTTGCTTAAGAAGTGTCACGGAAAAAATATAAAGAAAAAACAAGCAATTTATGTGACTTTACAATAGTACGAGGAGAGGAAGACAGACACAAGATGTATTTTATAGCTGCAATAAATTGCATTAAATTGCATAGGATGCAGCAAAATTAGAGAAAAATTTACAAAGAAGCAGTTTGGATTGATGATAAAAAAATTTAATAGATGTATATCTTCATGAAGTGCATCGTGCATGTGTTTGATGTCCTTTAAACTAATAAAGCTTTTAAATGAATTAAAGGGAAATGGAAACCTGGAATCATGAAGGCTTAGAAAAGGTGCATTTTGATAGGAAGAACCTAGAAGTTACAGCAAGAAGGAGTTGCAGAAGTTCAGAGTAACATTTTCAGACTTTGAAGCCATAAGCCTGAGTCTAGATACGTCCATTTTTTAGACTGGGCCTATTGAAGATTACCTTTCTAAGTATCTCTATCTTGCGCTTGCTATTTCCAGCTTTGCACCCGTAATGGTCGCAGGGTTGTTAGATCCCAATACCATTTCAAATTCTTGTATGTATTAAATTTATATTTGAAATTTCCTATCCAAGACATACACCATCATATGGTTAGGTGTCTCTACTATGATGCATAGGAATTTCTCCATCCTAGGGCCTGGTTATCGCTGGCTCCAACTTTTGGTTTTGTTTACTGCTATATCATACTCTCTCAATCCAGAACCAGTGGGGCACCAGTGTGAGACCGGTGAGTAAGTGTGTTCCCATTAGTTTTGGGTTGAAAGTGTACAGGAGAAAAGTTCGAAGTTTGACACCAGGTACAGTAAGCTGATGACTTAACCACTAGATCATAGAGGTACTCTTAGTGTATGATTGAAATCAACTCAGCTACAAAACTCATAGTCATATAACTCTCAATAGTGCATTTTTCTTCAAAATACAGTAAATTTTTTTCCTCATCAAACATCAACCAATTAAATGAACAATAATCACAATAAATTACGTTCTAAATAAAAATACAAGCATTGCCATACATTTTTCAAAATGAAATTCTTTATAACAATACATAAATTTCATCACAAAAACCACATACAATGACCAATTACATATGAAACATTCAATTAATGTTCTAAACAAATAAAAAAACTTGTCTGAAAGTTTTCTTATCCTAGACAATTTGCAGAATGATTTAATTAAGTACGAAGTTTATTTTCTCATTTTACTCCTACTATTTTTTACTTCAATTTTATAAATAATTTATTAATTGTTTCCAAGAATATTTAGATAAATATATTTTTTTTCTTTCTTTTTTTACATGAAAAATGTCATGGTGATATCAGATTTTTACTGGTTTCTTTCTTTAAGTGACATAACCTTTCTTTTGTTTCATAAACTTTGTTTCTCCATTTATGAAATTTCATTGTATTTACATTGCAACAGTTGCCAAGTTGTCAAAATGACCAACTTTTTTGTGTTTCTTTCGATGCTAGAAGCAATTTTCTCGTTTATCTTAATCAACATAATAAACAAATTTTGACAAAAAAAAAACAATGTATCAGTAAAAGCACTCAAACCTCAAAAAAAACACAAAATTTAAATGAAAATAATTCATTTGTCGCCTTTAGTAATTTAAATGTTACGAAAAGTTTGAATTTTTTTTTTATTTGTCTTTTGATTCAAATATAATTGAAATAAACTTTTTGTTAAATTGATAATTTTCTTAGCCAACAAAAAATGAGTAAAAAAAATTTAAATGACAGGCTGATGAGAAAAAAAAATTGAAATGAAACGAATAAATAAAGTTAATGTTGATTTTGTGGGATGGTTTATAAATTTCTTTAGTAATTCAATTACATTATTCTATTTAATGCATTTTATAGAAGAAATTCAATGTTACCATGCATTTACTGCATTTTTTTTAACTTTGTCATTTAATATCATTATAAAAGTATGGGGAAAGAAAAAGTTTCTTTTTTAACATTATCATTGTATGCAAATACTTTTATCAACCAAAGAAAATATAAACCAGAAGCAGGAAAAGTTTTTTAAAAAATTGGTTGCACGCCAAAATAATGCTTTTCGTATCGTATCACAGAATGTGGATGTAAAATAATTTTTGATATTTTACAAGCTGTGCATTTCATGGGTTTAAATTCAAGTGACACTTACGAAGAATGTTTTTGCATGTTAAGAACGTTGAAAATTGATTTGAGTGTAGTTAAAGTTAAGTTGCAATAAGATCACATGAAATTAACTCAAAAATATATCAGCTTTTCCTTTGAGAATAAAAAATATGAGAAATTCTAACTACTTGGAGATTTAGAAAAGTGCATTTCGATTGGACTCGTTTCATTGAATAAAATTATGTTTTATTTTTAAATATAAATATATGATTTAAAATTCCACCGTTTTGAAATTTTTGAAAAATCAGACATTTTGGGAAAGTTTTGACTTTTGACCGTTTTCAGGCTCTGAAGCCCATTCCCTGAGCCCAATCTTAAAAGAGTTTCAGGTTTCAAATTCATTCTTGCAAAGCTCTCAGTGTCTGAAAATTTGCTTGACGATAGGGGAATTTTTACCCTATAAGGATTGTTAAGGCTCAGCTTGGTTAAAGTAGCACAAGGTATTTCAAAGTTCTTCATTCAACAGCTTATGCTTGATATCTTACGTGAGCTAACTTAATTATTACAGGCATTTTTTTCAAACTTACTTCATGTATGATAAAATTCCATTTTTTTATGGATATTCTTAAAAATTTAATTGATTGCTTCACTTTCATTTAAATTATTGATTTTCCACTTATTTTAATGAGGCTTCTTACCTAGTCATATTCTGTAATTAACTTTTAAAGTACATTT
Source organism: Culicoides sonorensis (assembly GCA_900002565.1). Taxonomy (NCBI): domain Eukaryota; kingdom Metazoa; phylum Arthropoda; class Insecta; order Diptera; family Ceratopogonidae; genus Culicoides; species Culicoides sonorensis. Next base: position 338,828 of record LN483441.1, on the reverse strand, counting down.
TCTTGCATTTTCCATATCGCAATCAATTCACTTTTTTAAATTTTCTACATGAAAAAGAACTGAAATATCTTTGCTTGATAAATTTCCCCACAACTTTATGAACAAACAGAACATGCATAAAATTTATGATGCATATTTTTTAAAAATCATAACCCCAAAAACACATAAAAACTTTTTCACTTCAAATAATTATTTTATTATTTTACAACTACCATGAGTTATAAACAAACGAACAAAAAATGCAATTTTTTTATTGCATTTATTATTATTTTTGCCACTGTAATCAAAAAGCAAAAAAATTACATTGTGTAAATAATGTAAGGAATAAAGTCAATATAGTATGCATTTTTCTATGAAAGTTTACCGTTTTTTTTTATTTTTCCCATTCAAAAATAACTGAAAATTTACATAGTTTTACCATTGTGTGGTAAATGATGAATGACTTTGAATAACAGCATAAAGATAACAAGAGGTTATTTTTTTTACTTAAAATTAATATACAGTGTTATACATTTTACAGAATAAAAACTAACAAAGAAAAGTTTTTCAATAATAATAATGAATTTAGTACAAAATACATGGAACTATCTTAACACACACAGAAATTTTCATGATACTGCTTTTAGCGTATTTCCATTAATTTAATATTTTGAAGTATAACATTGAAAACTTTTGCTTTTATGTTTGTTGATTTTATTTTTTTTGTGGTTTATCTTGTATTTTACTTTATTTCTTAATCTGAAAGTACTTTTCTAAAATTCATTTAAAAATGAAGAGAGATAATAGAAATATTTTCTGTAAAATCATCTTCACAATTTTCATGAATGATCATTAATTTAATTACAATAAAAATTTTCTCTTCTAACCTTAATTTAACGTCATTGCTCATTAAATTAAACATGAAACTCATGAAATACAAAAGATTACAGTTAACTGAAATTTGAGGAAATAGGAAGTAGAAGAAAAGAAAATATCTGGAATGTGTGTAATAATATGAAAGGAATGTAATACAGACAATTTTTTTTCATGCTTGTTAAAATAAATGTGTTATATCATCATCGCGCGTATTAAGAAAATCTAGAATATGTTTTTGATGATGCGTATTTTGTTTCAATTTGAACGTATCATTTCTGTGTTTGGGTGTGTTGTATGAAAAATCTCAAAATAGAGATAAAACACATTTGAAAGTACTTTGCTACAGATAATTTATCTTGTGTATTGTGTGATATATTTCGAGAAAAAGACACATTTACAGATAATAATAGTAAAAAAAAGGAGATTAAGGAATAAATTTGTAACATAATTAAATGCTTGAATGTATGTGGAATATAAGAAATTTATATGAAAATAAGCGTATAATAAGGCGTTTATGAATGAGAGATCAGATGATAAAGACTTTTGAATTGATGTTTGTTGGGAAAACAAGGTCGACTTAATTTAATGAACAATCAGTGCTTAGTAATTTGACGTTTCATGTGAATTGGTTTAGATTAACTTTATTTTTTGATGCTATTAAGATTTTAAATTCAAGAGGAATGAAAACTTTTTAAACATCTTTTTGACATCTAATTCTCTTAAGTTAGAAAGTTGATACGATTTTGTTTTCGAATAGTTTTAATTAAAAATGTCTCTTTTACAAATCAGTTATTTTGTGTCTGTATGGGGATACAGTAATGAAAACCTTCTAGATAGAATGCAAGTCATGCAAAACAAAGCCATAAGATCACTATATTGACAGAAGAGCAAAAGGGCACAAATACGGAGACATCGCTTGCTCGCCACAGAATACCAAGAGTGAGAAAGTTGAAAAAAATTGATCGAATGACCCTCATCTATAAAATCAAAATTGGGGATGTAAAACACAACACCAATTTCTTCACATTTGATCAACAGCATACATACCACACAAGAAATAGAACTAAATAGACCATATCTAAATCGCGCAGTCATTTACACTTCAATTGCTAATAAAAGACTCTCTGATTACAATAACCTACCGCATCAAATTAAGAATTTGGAAGCACATACTTGTTCAAGAAAAAAGTTTTAGCTCATGTAATGCACTCTTCTTATCCTATTTGAGCTCATGGATCTTTAAAACCATGAATAAAAAACAACTGTAAAATAGCCTGTTCAAGTTGATACATCTCATCACTACTATTACTTATATTTATTTTAACTAAATTTAACAAATTTTTGTTTTGCTTGTTTTTAACTATAACTTTTTGTTTTCGAAAATAATTCTCTGGACACAACGACGCCCAAAACCAATGGCTGAATCGGGAATAACGTGCTTGTGGATGATGTTTATATAAATCAAAAACTGCTTATTGTCAAATTTTAACATTTTTTTAAAAAAAATTCCTAGAATTTCAAAATATTTTATAAAAAATTACATCACAAAATAAAATAATACAATTTTCATATTAAATTCTTTCCATTTAAATAAAATACAATTAACATAAACACAATTATTCCACATCAATTGTTTTCACATATTCAACATTGCATAAATAATTAAATCCGACATGCAAATAATATGAAACAATTTGTTATATTTTTTTTTCAAATAACCATGTTTATAATTTATATAAATTATGAACAGAAAACAACCGTTATGTCGTGTCAATAATTTTCGATTAGTGTATGAATGGAAAATACAAAATGATTTGGTTGAATGGAGTTTTAATGTAAAATTATATGATTAAAAAAATGTAATTTAAAGAATTTATCACATTATTATTAATAATAATTATAATTGGTCATTAAAATAATATAAATTAAATGGTTTATTATATCGAAATTTAATGTAATAATAACCAGAATGAAAATAAAATAATTTTATTATGAAATATTTCTTTTATTAATATTTTTTTATAAATGAAAATGAAATAATTTCATACAATGCTTGTCATAAAATTCATGAAAATGATATGTAAAAAATACAGTTACAGTTCTGTTTTTACAGAAAAATGTCAATATTTTACACATTTTCTTTGAAATGAAACATTTTCCATTAATAAACAGAAATAACAAGAAAAATAGAAATTGTATCATCAAACCAACCAATTTTCCAGGTATTTTTGTTTAATAGAAAACGTTTTTCTTTAAATTTTGTACAGACGGAAAAAGCATTGATCCCATTTGTTTATTTCTCTTATTTATTTATTTTTATTTTTTTATTTTATTTTGAAATTCGAGAAATTGCTTTTCAGTAAATTCTGTGTGTGTATGTGTTTTTCTGTGAGTTAAGTGAATGCAAATATTATTATTATTATTTTTACTAAAAAAAAGTTCAAATGTTGTCAAAGACAAAAACAACATAAAAACATTATCTTTACTATGGGGAAAAAAATAACAATCAATTTTCTGTTTTAAATTAGGTCTTAAATGGTTTTGAAATTTTATTTTTTCAAACTACATTTTACTATAAATAAATAGCAAGAAGCAGAAGGAAAATTGATAAGATGTTTTTTACTGTTCATTATTGATTTTGCATTATTGTTGTGTGTTTTTCTCTGAAATGTACTAAAACCACAATATTCCTCTTTAAGCGAATTATGTTATATTTTTAAATTAATGATGAAATTTAAAAATTGATAGTGACTCATTGACAAAAAATAGGATGTACTGATAGAAAATATTTTTAAAAACCGTCTTGATATACGAGGCACAATAAGGCATTTCAACTCGTTTCTTTAACAACGTTTCAGTTTTTTTTTTGTGGCTTGGCCAAGATGCGATTTCTTGACGGTGGCTTTAACGATAATTTGGGTCTCAAAATAGAAAAGTGTAACACCCCATCATTAGAAAATCATCATTTTTAATATTTTAATTATTGCAAGATCCTTTTTCGTACGTAGCCCTCCGAATCTTGAGTCTGAAGAAAATAATTTCTGAAGTGGTCGACAACAAGAAGTATTTTTTCAGTTTTCCTTTTCAGTCTTGGCATCGAACAACTTAAATATTCCCTTTCCCCTTTGAGTTTAGGTCTGTTGAAGGTGACAAGAGCTGGAGGTGACTGATGATGAGTCTGAGTAAACAAAATAGACTTTCTAATACCTCCAAGAAAATCTGAAATCCAATCCAGAGCTCACTCCAATTAAAAGAAGAATTCGTCGAACAGCCTCTTCATATGAAATTTAATTAATATAAATAATTTTCTCATTTCAATGAAAAATCAATTCAATTTAAATTTTTAATCAACATAATCAATTCACATCTCAAATTTTGAGCAACACTTGTAGAGTGTGGGAATCAAGACTTCCCCTTAAAATTAAAAATCCAACTTATATAATGTCAAATTAATGAAACCATAAATATTCACACAACTTCATCATTTATGCAGGTTAGTTTCATCAGTTTCCGTTTCATGCCTGATTTGATTAAAGTCCATCATCATCACAATTATCATGCTTCCTATTCTATGATTCAAACAAAAGTATCAAAAAACACTTAAAATTATCCTTAGTAGATCCAAAGAAACTTCTTTTATAGTCCAATATTGGTAAAAATTGATTTAGTATCATCGAAGCGTAAAATTACTTTTGTGTAATTTAAAGCAAACACAAAAAAAAATTGGGTATAAAATTGATGGTGAACAAATTCTTATTAAATGACTGTTATCCTGTCTTAAACAGCTTACAACAAACCAGATAAGAGAATAAAAGAATTACATTAACACGAAAAAGCAATTAATAGAAAAAAATACACAATAAAAGGAAAACTATTAAAACGTGACTGATTATCAATTTTAAAGGTCTTTTTATATCCATAAAAAAGTCCATTATGATATAAAAAAAATTAAAAAAGATTTTTATTTTAAAAAAAATATATTTTTTGTCCTTGAACTTTTCTTTTCCTTATTTTATAACCACAAGAAGGAAATTCAATGTCAGATAATCATAATGGGATCAATGTTCTCAGATTTCTTTCTTCATATGAAATGTTGACTCTATGTATCGTTAAATTCGATCCAAATACTGTTTAAGAAAAAAAGTGTAAATTCTTAGAATTATACGAGTGTTAAGTATTAGATGAAATATAATAAGATTAGTCGTCTGTGTTTTTCATTCTGTTTCGTCCGTGATTTCAGAAAAAATGTGACAAAGATGTTGAAAAAAAATAATAATTGTATCATGTTGTTAAACTTATTAAGAACAGAAATCTGTTTCTAATCCGCTACTTAAACTTATTGATTGATTTTCATTATAACGATGATTTTTTTTATTAAACAGAGTTTTAGTGTAAAAAAAATGATGAGGTGTGGAGTAAGAAATGGTTCAAACTTACATGAGTGTGAAATGTAAAAAAAGAATCCACATTTAACGAGAAATCGATCAGTAAATTATTTATGACCATGTTCGAAATATTTTCAAGCATACAATGTAACATTAAAACGTTAGATTTTTGTCGATTTTCCTGTTGATTTTAAAAATATGCGAGAATTGTGATGACTTGTGTAGCCAGGCGTCTCCATAATAAAATTATGAAATTTTAAAAATAACCGGGCGTTTCCACTAACCAATTTTGAAATGGTCACTCGTATAAATGGTAGATGATTTGTGGGGAATTTTAATTGACAGTGTAAACAAACCACCATTTAAACATTAATTTGAAACAAAAATTTCACATTTTATCCTCATAAATTGAATTCAAAAATGAAACATAACTCCATTAAATTGGTAAATAAATAACGAAAAATTAAAATGTTTCATTAAAATATTCAGTTGATCCGATTACAAAAATCTATTTAAATTTGAGTGTTATTACCGATATTTTATCAAGTATTAATGAAAATATCGTGTTTCCATTTTAAATGTGCGGTGTATCAAATTCCGGAAAATGAAGAGCTATTAAATTTTATTCAAGGCCACTTAAATTTTTAATGTATACAATTTCAATAATAAATGTGATTAAATCAATGTTTTATTTATATTTGAAATCTCTTTCAATGACCATCCACTTGATAAATTGTAAAAAATTTTTAATGAACATGTTTCATGTCAATTTCATGCAATTTTTGGTTTTTATTTCAATTTATCGGGATCAAAATGAAATATTATTTATCTGAACAAAAAATAAATCAATTCAAAGCACGGCCACATAAACACTTGACAGTGCAATAAATAAAAAAGTAGGACACTTTTCGTTGTGTGTTATGTTGGGAGTGAGATATAATCATTTTTTTCTCGACCATATCAAAAAGTATTGTTATTATTGTTATTGCAAAAATAGCTCAATGGAGTACAATTTCAAAAACTCTCATTTATTTATTTATGACAATGTGCTTGATTTTTATTTTATTGCATTTATTTTTCTATCCATCTCTCGTGAGCACAGGCCAAAGTACAACAAATCCATTTTAACATGAACATGGCGTTATTTTGATCGTCGAAGCGCATTTACAGGCAAATACAGTGCTTTACAATAAAACACGATGAACATATTTTATTTTATTGCTTTTGTTTGAACAATAACTTTTTTGTCACGTTCCGCCATATCCTCATTCAGCATTTGTTTAAATTGTGAATGAAGAATGGTAATAATCATAAAAAATAATAAAAAAAAATATATTGAAACGTGATATTTTTCCTTAAAATCGTTAAAAAAAATTTGAAATTTAAAAAAAAATTATGTTATAGAAAGGAAGTCGGCAACAGTAGTTCAATTTGATGTTCGATTGATAAAATTTAATTTTAATCCCATTCATTGTCCAAAATAATTTCTTCCTCAATTATCCGGTTAAAATAAATGTCAAATCATTAATCACAGTCTAACTCTCTTATTAATTTTATTTATTATTATTATTATGATACTTCATGGTCTGCATCTAAAATATGACACTCTTTATTATTTATAAAATTTTTTCTATTAAATAAAAAAATTCATGTGAATATCTCGGTTTTTTTACATCTAATATCCTATTGAGAATAATAAATAATAAAATTGAAGTGGAAAAACTAATAAATAATGTCAGGAAAAACTGATGAGAAAAATAACAATAACAATAAAAATTAAGTGGCATTTTTCTCCATGTACACAGCTAACACAGTTATCTAAGTTGATCTACAGTAGGACAACAATAACGATGACACTGAGTTTTAAATTGACAATTGACGGATACTTGGTGAAATTTTGCAATGAATGCTTGACAATAAATCAAAAAAATCCGTGCTTCAAAATAATCTGGTTAAAAAAAAAATAAATTATATCAATTTAGAATTCATCTGTTTGTTGTGATTAATTGAGTAAAAAAATTCAATTTACCTGACTGAATTTCAAACAGCCAGGCGTCTCCATAATAAAATTAAAAAAAAAATAAAATAACTAGACACCCCTATAAATAATGGGGAATAACGAGAAAAACCTAATTTACCTGATTCAGTTTCAAAAAGCCAGGCGCACTGTAGGGTTAAAGTAAGATATTTTGCCCAAGTAGGAATAACTTTTGAACCAAGAGTCCAATTTAACTGAAATTTTGAATAGAAGTCCAAAACATATTACTCTTTCAAAATAAATTGGGAAATTTAACTAAAGTAAGCCTTGTGAGCTACAATAAGCCTTCAAAGTGAGAGTAAAAAAAACACAAAAAAATTAGTGGAATTTATGACAAGAAAAACATTCATTACTGGGAATAATAAAAAAAATCAATAAAAAAATATTTATTTTGTTGAATCAGGCTTATATAAAGCCTGATTTATTTCTAAAAGTAATATTATTAAAAAATTAAAAAAAAAATGCTAAAATTAAAATTAAAATTAAAAAAAAATAATGCGAAGTAATTATATTATATATCGAGATACAATTACATACAATTTGAAAAACCAACACACACACACACACACACAGACTAATTTTTCGAGTTTCTTTAGAGTTTATTGTAAACGGTTGAATTTAAACTTCGAAGCAATGACAAAAAGCAAGATTTTTTTTCTTTTATCATTTTCAAATTTTTTAATGAACGTAATCGCAATTTTATGGTACTCTGGTTCAAATAAACTACTCACTTTGTTCAGCAAAGTTGTTGCTTATAAAATAAGCTAAAATGTTGTCTCAGACCAATTTTTGAGTTTTCATAAAAAAATATTGAGAAATCATCCAAAGAGTTGCGCATGTTTAGAATGGCAAATACATGAAAAATCGATTATTTGTATGGGAACTGTAATATTTTTTATGAAAACATTGATACAATGTACGGAAAAGTTGTTTAAATTTAAATTTTTTTCTTGGAAAAAAAATTCCTATACAAATCAATAATTTTTCATATATTTGCCATTCTGGAAATGCTCTAATTTAAACAGTTTTTGGATGATTTCTCAATATTTTTGTATGAAAACTCAAAAAACAGGTCATAGACAACATTTTATCTTATTTTATGCGCCACAACTTTGCAGAACAAAGTGAGCAATTTATTTGAATTAGACTACCATAAAAATCCATTTTTCGAGTTCTATTTCATTACAAAATTTGAAAATGGTATAAAAAATTCGAATATCGAAAAAATATTTGGTCTTTTTTAATTAGGATCCACGAGATTCACCAATTTTGGACAAAAAAAACCGCGTTCAGAATCATTAACAGCAAAAAAAAATAACCTTGTAAATGATGTACCACTTTGACATACAATCATTATGTAAATTTTGACGTTGAAAGAGATTTTTCGTACAGAAATAGCATTTTTTTGGTTTCAATCTTTTTTTGCTCACAAGTTACAATTTTCAATTTCTATAAACAAAGTGCTTACTGTAAAGTAGATAAATCTAATATACGATGACCTTCCGTATATTGACGAAATAAGAAAATGAAAAACCGTATATTGACGAAGAAAACATTCAAATTTAGCGTTTATTGACGAAAAATAGAAGTTCAAAAATTTATTAGAAATTTGAGTAAAATTTATACATTGATAAACCTATTTTTGCTTTGAAATAAGTACTTATGTGAAAAACATTTAAAATGCTAATATTAAGAAATGAATTTAGTGATAAGAAATGAAAATATATGAATTTTTCTTTATTTTTTATTCAAAAACGTACATAATTTAATAGACGATTTCAGCGTATATTAACTTCAAAATGACCGTCTATTAAATTATCTACGTTTTTAATGCTTATTCAAATTTTTTCCGTTACATCGTATATTAGAATTATCTACGTTACAGTATTAATAAGTTTAGGAGGAAACCCCAGTGAAATACAGTATTCCCTGTCTACTTTGCCCTTCTGTACTTTGTAGTAGGTAAATTTGACAGTTCTGCTATTTGCAAACTCTGCAAAGTATAGAATGTCCCTGTTATTTTAATATAATCCTTTAAAATGACAGAATTTCTCTTTGCAAAGTAAAGAATTCTGAAACTTTTTTAATAATGTGTTCTGTAAATTGCAATATTTTACATTGCAGACTCTATTTCACCCATGTACTACTAAGTACAAAGATTTTACTCTACTTAACCTTTTTCTCGAAACTTTCTTTATCTTGAATTTTTTACTGTTTTTTATACATTTTTAAATTTTTTTTTACATCTGAGGTCCTGCATATGTTTTCTTTTCAATCATATAAAAAAAAAATTAAAAAAATGACTTTCATTTTTACCTCTAATGAGCAAATATTTGTTCTAATAGCCCCATAGTGAGGCGTCTCCATAATAAAATTTCAAAAAAATAAAATAACTAGACGCCTCCATAAATAACTGGGCAATGAAATTACCAGGCGTTTCCATAGCAAACTTCTTCAAAATAAAAAAAATTGACCTTCAAATAACCAGGCGTTATATAAATTTCAGTGTCTCGCCACAATTATCGTGATTTATTCGATTTTTACATGAAATCACCTTTAATTTGTCCAGACATCTAAAAATTAAATTTGAATAAAAATTACCCAGACTTTTCATTCAATGACATTACCATGCTCATTTTTTATGCTCAAATACAAAAGACATGTCAAGTGTGAACCGACAAACATCAAACTAATCATAGTGCATTTATCAATGTTAATTCTGAAATACAAAACAAAAAATTTTGTGAAAAATCTTTCAGTAACTTATGTTTGCTTTATCACCTTTAACAAAAAAAAAAAGAAATCACATTTATTTTGCAAAATTGATTGATTTCCTTTTATTTTTATAACAAAAACTTTTTTCGGTCTCTTAAATTTTGTTACCTATGAAAGAAAAAAAATCTTAAATGGAGTAAGAAAAAAATAATAACAATCAATTCAATGTGAGACGATAAAAAAAAATGAAATAAATTGAATTTTTGGGTTCTATTGACTTTAGATAGGTGGTTGCTCGAAAAATAAAAAATAAGAGAAAAAGTTGCTTAATAAATCAAAGTAATTCATTTTTTTCTGATTGATTATTGTTCAAATTACACAATGGAAGTCTTAATTTTGATCAATAATTCATTTAATGTGATCTTCATTTTTTTCATCATTATTTAACAGAGTTGAAGAGAAAAATTAATAATCCATTGTAAACATTTACCTTGAATGTGTTAAAAGAAAAAAAAACGACAAAACATCAATCTGTCATGAATCTCATCATCATTCCATTTAAAAGAACATCAAAAACTTCACTTTTATTAACTTTGTCAAACATGTTCTTGATTTAATATCATTATAAAAAAAAGTGAAAAGTTTATTTCAACAAATTTGATGATATTTTGTGTGGTACCATATTTTATTACACATAAATTTACTTAGCATTAAAGTAAAAGTTTTTAAGTCAATATTCCCTGTTGCCAAACAAATAACATTTTTTTTTTCATTTTAACTGTTATCATATGCACACTCCATCAAAAAAAAAAGAGAGAAATTTCTTTTAATTTGAATTTATTACACAAATATAATTTTGAAGAAATTTTGTCATATTTTTCTGAGAAAATGTCTCCATTTTCATAAAATGATAAAGTGTCGGTATGTTAGTTCAAGGTTGGCATTTTTATTTTAACTTTTGTTTGTATTTATCATCATCACTTTCATCTTAAAAAGAACACAAAAATGTATATAATGTGGTTTGCTCTTTTCCACACAAGTAAGCATTAGAAGCAGAAAAAAACCGCACTCACAAAAAAAAATCGTTTATTCAATCATGTTTTTCAAGTTTTTTGGTGTTGGCGTGTGTTTAGGTGTATGAAACATGTTTTATTTTTATATGTTTTTGTTTTTATTTTATTTTTTTTTATTTGTAATAATGTTTGATATTTTTCTTTTTACTTTCAAACCATATGGTAAAAGTCAAACAACTTTTTAGCAGTTCAACACTTTTGTAAAACAATTTTCTTTTGTTTAACAAATTTTATCAATCGTTTCACATAAACAGACAAAATAAACGCAGTGGGATTCAATTTTTTATCTCAGTTTCATGCTGTGAAATAAAATAAACTATGCTAAAGTGTTTGAATTACAAATCGGATGAATTTTTTTTTGCTTGTTGATGGGGCCAATTAAATTGACTTTGTTCATTTGCGAATCAACGAGATAAACGTGTTTGACATCAAATTCACTTCAGATTAAGTTGATTTCTATGCCTTAAATTTAAAATCATCATTGATGTACTAGAAAAAGTTTGCAGACGTTTTTCTGTGTTAAAACTCAATGTGTGAAAATTTGATTTGATCCTATTTAAATAAATAAATAAATCATTGAGAATTGACACTGAAATGTTAAGAGTCAAAAAAAAACACAAATTGCAAAGGTAAATTAATTCATTTATGCAAACAAGAACTCAATCAATGATTTTTTTATTTATATTGCTTTTTTATTTTTATTTTAATTTCGAATCTTTGCAACACCTGCATATTTTCAAATAAATTAATTGCAAAAAAAAGATCAATTATATCATTATTTTACATTTAGAGATGAGCAAATAAAAAAAATATTTAAACGTAATTAAGAAAAAACATAATCTGTTTAATTTTTTTTCTTCTATACGATAAATAAACTTTTCATTTTTCAACAAATTCACGGTCTTTTTTATTGTTTCACATCGAGAAATTAAAATAAATTAAGCAATTAAAACATAGCTTAACAGCTCAATGGTGTTGATAGATAAATTACTTCTGTTTTTCTTATATTAATTATTTTAAAACAAATTTAATTCAAATAACATAAAAACTTGATCAGGTCCGCAAACGGAAATAGGCCAGACTGTGATTAACTTATCTCGCTTGTTTTAAAATTATTTATTTTAAATTATTGAACTTGATCGTGACCGATACAAACAAGCGCACTTCTAAAGTGAGAATTTACTTTTAGAACATGTTAACGGCCTTGACTTTAATCATTTTATCATGATACCTTATTTTTTTTTCTTATTTTTTTGTTGTAATCTTTGTCTCTTTTGTATATAAGATCAAATTAATTAGTTTACATCTGGAAAATATTTTAAATTTCATATAAAAACCATTTTTAAACATAGTTTTATTAAATTAATGTTCAAACTGTTAGGATGTGAAATTATACGTGAAGGAAATTATTTGACCATGATAAGCTGAAATTAACAAGAGTATAATTTTATTTTATTACAGTTTTTTTACTTAAATTTTTTGAATAAAATCATACTCTTATGTTTTTACTTCATTTTACTTTACTTTAATTTTAATCATAATTCTTTCAAACTTTTCCTTTTCCCAGCCCTCAAAATTATTCGATCTCTTCTTATGCTAATTCTATTGAAATTGAAATTCAATATAAATATTTATTAAAAATTAAAATTTATTTTCAATTTTTTTTCTCATTTTTACTTACAGAAAAACAGCAAAAATCAATTTCCTGGGATTGTCCATCATCATTAACATTCATTTTCTCAGTTGAATAGCAGCGGAAAATAAAACATAAAATAAAATAAATCTAGTTAAAATTACATTTTTATATTGAGTCCTGTGATATTCAGAAAAAATCTACATAATTTAAAAAAAACAAATATCAGTCGCGTCATATTAAAATAACTGTCAATAACAACACAAATAAAGTGAATTGTTATAAAAACATGGTTATTTATTTAAATTTAAATTAAAATACAGAAAAAGTCAGTTACAGTTGATGTTTTTTTTATTTAATATAAAAAAATACAATCAAAATATTTTATTGAAAAAATTCAATCAGTGCATTCAATTTTCAAACAATTTCTGATTATTTTTATTATGAATTTTTTTTCATCGATTATTTTTTTCTAACGAACGTGACATGAACTAATGAACTAATAATGAATGAAAATGTCACTTAGAAACACAGAATAAAAAATGTGATCATATTTTTATTAAATGAAACAGTTCATAAATAAAATAATAAATTTTTTTGTAATGAATGTATTAATTAACGATACTTTGATAAACGGAACGGTTATCACCATGTTGGATGAAAGTGGGTTATCGACACCACCACCATATTTGCCATGTTTCAATGAGCCATCGCGTGTGGCACAGTTGCCAGGAGATTGTCTTAATTATACATATTCGGGTCATTATGATTATGATGATGATGAGGCATTACAATTACAAAAGGTTGTTAGAATGGTCGTGCCTACATTTTTCGGTATCATCGGATTGTCTGGATTACTGGGGAATGCTCTAGTGGTTTTAGGTAAGTTTTTAATTCAACATTATTTTATTTTAAATTACATTAATTGTTGGACGATAAAATTTCACATTTTTACTCTTAATTGAAAAAAATGTGCCATTAACAGTTTTTAATTTCATTAAGATAACCGGCAAAACAATGTTTATTAAAATTTTATGGATACTTTTTTTTTATTTAAATATTTTAATCGCATTTAATATAAATTAATTTGATTCATTGTAAAAATTGAACATGACAGCATCTGAAAAACTGTTCATCTATTTGATCACCATTCAACGATTCCATACTCATCTAAAGGGGATTCTACGGTGCAGTGGTTAGTGTGTTGGACTATCAATCTTGAGGTTGGCAGCTCGATTCTCGCTTCAGCTATGAAACTTAACAATCTCAAATGTGCCTTTTTCCGGCTACTCATTTTGAGTTAAAGGCTAGATAAATGTGGCGACTGCTTAGGATGACAGGATAAAAGCTTAATCCCTCGGTGATGACTAGCCTGAATGCCTGAGTGCAAGCTTAACGGCTGCCCTACAAATCTGACCTGATCCGAAAGGCATGTTCGAGTATTAAGATAACGGTATCCAGATCCTATTTAAAATTAAATTAGAGTTAAATTTTCAACATCAAGAAAGAGTTTTAATGATATTCAATTTCACCTTAATAAGTTCTTTGAAGTTTAATCAAAGGCCTTTAGGGATTCTTTTAACTCGATAAAATTATTTTCATAAAATTGCTTTGAAATCATCCCTTTTCCAAATTTAATAAAAAAAAAATACAACAATAACAGATTTAACTGTCCTATCATTGTATCTCCTGTTTTTCCTATTTTCATTTTATTTTTTATTTTATACAAATAAAATTACTTTTCCATTAAATTGAATAATAAATGAAGAGGACCCTGTTAAAATAAAACGTTTTAAATGTATTTACTTTTTTTTAAAGCTAACCAAAATACTTATCTTATAATAACAAAAAAGGTCTTTTTTATTTATTTTTTTAAAGAAATGTGCTCAAAATAGCATATTCCTAAATTAAAACGGTAAACATCTTGTTTAAATTGATGCAGAACCAAAATTAAATTTATGGTGCCTGACATACTTTTATACATTTGAATTTTGGACATCTCACTTACTTATGGATGTTTTTTCAAAACAAACTTTATGGAAATAATAATCAAATAACCTTTAAAAAATTATGGGAGTCTGTCTCATTTTTACACTTTAACTGTCAAATTTATGTCGTATTATGATAAATTTCAATGTTTTTGATACCACTGTTCACATTATTTCAAAGCCTGTTTATTTTTTTGAATAATAATGATCACAAGGAATAAAAAACATTAAATTAGGTTAAGGCACAAGAACCGTAAAATAATGTATACAATAAAGGAGGGTTTGGTTGCATTAACATAATGATATTACATGGAAGTTTGAAAATTTTATTCTTTTCTTTTATTTTACGCATGATTCTCTTTTATTTCAGCATTTCATTATTAATAATGTTACCTAAAACCTAACCGCCATAATCACTAAAATACTCGTTAATATTCTGTTGTTTTATTTCAATGAAGCAGAAATTTTTAGAAATATCCAAAAAAAAAAGGATATCCTTTTACACAAAAAATTTAGTGGATTAACACGCATTGATAAAACTGATAATAATAATAATACTAAAATTAATGTAAATCAAATTTCGTTACATGTTATAATCATTATTTATAGGTCGACTATCAATTTTTATTAGTAGAAAAGGGAAACTAATTCACACTCACAAATAAAAGTTAATGTTTATTTTTATTTTTTTGTCTCATCAATTTCTGTCACATTAACTTTCAGTATGATGTGGCGTGTCAGTCATGCCAACAAAATGACACATAAATCCTTCTTATAAACATTGATAATAGTCCCGGTAGACATGAATAGCCTTTTTTTTGGACATTTTCTATTGTTGTGTTTTTATTGTTATTATTTATTTTTAGACAGATTAGTGGATTGTTATTAAAGTAAAAAAAAAATTGTTAGAGGAATTTCACTTATTCTCTTTTTCAATTTATGATAAAAAGGTCCAATTGGGAACTATAAAGATAAAATTATAAAAAAATTATTGAAAGACTAGTCGTGAATATTGACCTTGTGAAGTCAAATTAAATTTTTTATTTCTCTTAAGCTTCAATTGATGCGAAAAAAATGAAATTTAATTTTGAAGAACTCTCTTTAATATTTGGTATGAATTTTCTAAGAAATTTGAACAAAAAATATGTTTTTTCTTCTAGCGTCTTTTGTTTCTTGTGCAAATATCATTCCAAATTCAAGTTAATTGATGTGTGTGGGTGCAGTTAAGTTAAATTTACTTCATTCTCAGAACACGCACAGACAAAATCGGTATAATTAACTTTGTTGTATGTTTAAAAATAGGAAATGGTCAATAGCAACGATTTTAGTGAAACAATTAACCCTTAGTTTATTTTTGAGCCTTTTTAGGGATTTTTAATTTTAAACTAACAAGGAGCAACGTTGGTTAAATATTTTGAATTTTCTGTTAGATGAGCTCGAATAAATTACGCTTTTTTCCGAGATTCATTCGGAATGGTGGTTAATGTCTGATTTTGGTCGATTATATACGATTACAGAGAAAAAGCTTTCACTTTTATCAACTAACTTTAAATTGATCAGTTTAAGTCTAATTTTTTTGTTCAGTTTTATGATCAAAGCTATTAAAAAAAAATTGGAAAAGTAATCTGATTGATTTTAAAATCATTTTCATTTCTCACACTTCCTCTTTTAGGTATGAACTGCACGCATACACGATAAAATCCCACTTCTTTTAAAAATTAATAACCTGGCCATGCGCAAACATCTGTTAATTGAATTAGTTTCAATTGAAAACGGCAATAAAAAATTAAATCCTGTGTTGATCTTTAAATGCGCAGTAGATTTGCGAAATTTTTGCTTGAAAAACCAAATTCATGAGAAATTATCCATCAGTTTTTTAGACTATGATCATGAATTGTTGAAAGGCTTCGAAAGAGGCATAAAAATGTTTTGTACTCAAAGTGCAGTAGCACTGCGCACAAGGACAGGACTGGAAAACTTCAGACGCTACGAAAACTCTTTACGCTTTATTTTTTGGATCATTTTATCAAGGAAAGATTGGCTTTATTCACAAAAAATGCAAATATTGTTAATTAAAGTTCCTTAAAAAAAATATTTAAATAAATAAAATTCTTAATTGTTTGTTGTCAGTTTTCAATTTATTAATATGATACTTCCATTTAATATAGGGTGTTTTTAAAATACAATTTTGCTCTTTATTACATTTTGTTGCTCCTGATTTTTGCTCGCATACGAAAATACAATTTTTTTACTCAAAAACCAAAAAATGAGCTCGAATGTGTGTGTTGTGCCTCTTAATACAAGAAATATTGACTTGGTCAGTTCATCAATGTTGCAGATTAAAATATTCTCTACAACTTTGATGCGAGTCACTTTTACCGAAAACATGAAAAACTTAAAATAATTTTAAAATTTATATTTTTCGTTTGAAAATTTCCGTCACACAAAAAATTCCCGTCGTAAACTACGTAATTGCGACGGCAATAGCAAAAAATGGCTGATTTCGGCTGAAATTTCTCTGCCATCAATGAAGTTTCTTGTGTTGAAAAAAAATTGACCCATTTGAGCTTAAAGGGTTATATAAAAGAGTTAGAATCCCAAGATAACGTAAGAGTAATTTTACGCATGTGATAAACATTAAAAGGAATCTACTGGAATATCAAATTTACACTCAATTTATCAAATACTCAATAAGTGAAATTGTTTGCATGAATTCCAGAAATTAATATCTGTTTTTTATTGTTACACTGAAAATAAAATTTAAGTTGGATTCTGGTCTATTGATTGTAAATAATGTGAAATTACTGAAAACACGGTTAATTTACACAACTGATTACGCATCTAATCATTTTAACATGTTTCTAATAAAATTAAATTTTATGATCAACCGATTCAATTCTAATAATAATTAATAATACAAAGTTATTCCCTATACAATATTGCAATATTGGGTGAAACCATCTCTGATATCCAAACTTTATTAGGTTTGAATATGAAATGGAACATAAAAAATAGAAATCATATTTGTGCTCGGTGGTCTGAGTTTCATACAAAACATAAACATTCATTACACGTATGATATGTTTATGAAAATGAAACTAGTGGAAAATTATTTTGTAACATTTTTTGATATGTTTATTGTAAATTGCATCACCGGAAGACACGCACACACACATAAAATATAATTTGCATGAACACAATAACATTATTAGTTTATCTGCAAGCCTCACCTTTGTAGAACGTGACAATCAAATTATGATTTTTTACATTTCACACAAAGTCCCATGAGAATAATAAGGGAAAATAATTTTATTTTGTATCGTGGTTTTGTTTTTGTTTATGTTTTATCGTGGTTAATTGGGTGCACGCAATACCACTGATGCATGTAAAATTTTGCAATTTATATTCTAGTATGAGCGTTGGTCAGTTTTTGTTCTAACTTGAAAAATCAGGAGTTTGAGTTTAATTTGATGACCACGGAAAAAACGTGACACTGACGTTGAAAAAACGCGTTTGAAAATTCATAATTTAAAATTTCCAGAATTCCAGAAAATATACATGATGAAATTTATCTTTATCTCTCTTAATTAATATAAAATTCACTTCAAAATTCAATTCCTAACGTCACCTTATGTTCATACCATTCAATTTGAAAATTCCTTTCAAAACCACTAAATTTTGAAGTTTCACATATTTTTTTTCTTGTAAATTGCGTATGTGGTTTGAAAATACCAAAATTCTCTTAAAATTCAATTAAGAAAAATTTGCTTTGATCTAAATTTATATAAGTGAATGAAAACTCACACTTTTCCTTTAAAATGAGCATGAAAAATGTTATTGAATGAAATTTTAACCACAAACTCCAGACCTTGAATAAATATTAAACAAATAAAGAATTCAACGTGTGGTTTTAAGCAAATTTTATCGAAATATATAATTTATTTATATTAAATAAAGACAAATCATGTCACGCTCAAGCTGTAATGGCATAACTTTAATACCACAACCGATTTGATTAATCGAATGACCCAATTTCCAGGTTTCCCTTTTTTTCGTTTTAAATTGTTCCTTCTTATTTCTTTTTCGACGCACAAACACATTGGCATATAAACACAGACATGATGATGATGTTTTTTTTTAAGGAAGAAAGGTGTTGTAATGTTATTTTGTTAAAATAAAATAGAAGAAAAAAAATAACAAAGTAAAATGATAATAAGAATGAATTACGAACTGAATATACATAAAATCAAAATTAATGACATCAATTTCATGTTTTGTGTGAATAGAAAAATGTTGTTGTTGTATTGTGTCATTTTATTTTCGGATAGAAAATGGAAATGAAAAAGTTTGTTGGAACAGTAACAATCATAATAAACATCTATAAATAAAATAGATGGGGAAAGTATGAAAAACAGTAAGGAATATTCCCATTATATATGATGTAATGTGTCGTCTGTTCTGTTTTCCTTGTACATTATCAAAATATTTGTGTTCAGGAATAGTTACACTGTGTTTCTGTGTGTGGAGACAAATAAAGATAAACAGGAAATGTGTTGTTAATGAGCCTTTTGTGCTCATGTGTTTGTTTTCCTTTATTATGAGAATGGATAAATAAATAATATTGTTAATAATACCAGAAGGGAGGAGGAGAAAACGCCTTACTATGGAAAACGACTCTTGTTTACTTTTTGGTGAAGATAAAAAATAGGATTTTTCGTTCTTACTTCATTCATTAAAACTGACGAAGCATGGAAAATTTATGTCTTATTTATTTATTTAGTTTTTTTTAATACAGAGTGAATTCCTTCATTTTCGTTTAAATGGGTCACGTTCTGTCATTTAGTTAACAATGTGAAATACTAATTTTGATTTAATCACAAAAAATTCGTGAGATTTAATCAAGACATTCTGAATTTACATAACAATATCGAAAAATAACTCTTTGTAATATAATGAGTACAAAAAAAGGCAACACTTGTTTATGAAAAAGAAAAAAAGATCAAAAAAACGGTTCTTTTATATACAAAATTGTTGATATTTCCGGTTTCATGTGAAAATATACAACAACAAAAAAAACATAATCCTTTTTCGACTTCAATTTCAATATCAATTGTGTTACTTTATAATTCAAGAATCCTTGAATAATCGATGAGCAAATATTTAAAGAAAATATTTTCCATAGTCAATAAAAAAAAACGAAATTCAAGGAAAGTTTATGAATAAATTCAATACGTATCTTATGTTTATCGGAAGGAAGATGATCTGTTTCTGATATTATTAAGTTGATAACTTTATTGAGATATTTTTTTATTTAAATTCGATGGATTGGAAAATCTAGATAATATAAACAATCTAGGATTTTAAATAAAAAAAAATTAGAATTTTATCTTATTTTGATAAATAAAGAGTATTTTTGAGATGAACTAAAGAAAAGAGAGACGTAAATTTTAAATTTTAAACAGTTAGAAGTGAAATTTTAGTGCATTTTATCTGCTTCTTAAGTGAGTCAGTGAGGTTGGTTGAATTTTCATCAGTTCTAGTCACGTGGGTAGTTTATGGATGTCTTTTTCACATTAGTACAAGCCCTCTCTCAAAATGAGGTTTGAGCCATTTCAGGCAATTAAAGGATCGTGTTTATTTTAAGGACACTGTAAGGAGAGCTGGGAATGAGGGTAATGGGAAATGGAACAAGGTAAGGGAGTGAAGAGAATGAAAGGGAGAAGACAGTTGAGAATCAAACGTCAAGGAGATCACGCCAAAAAAACCCAAATATTTAATAAAATAACTCTTTTCATTCGCGTTAAAAAGGCCCTGGTGCATTTATATTGGTTGATAGATGTAAGAAATGTCCTATTTGAGGTGGAAATTCCTCATAACACCTCATCGAAATGGAATTAGAAGTACCAAAAACCCCTATAAAGCAGTTGTCTAGATTGTTGTTAAATTTTATCTCACTTTTGGTAAAAATCTAAAATTTTAGCACATTTTCGTCAAAATATAAATGACCGACTCATTCAAAATGGCTGACTTGTCCATAATGGTCAAATGATCTACAATGGCTGGCTTGTTCAAAATTTCCAAGTCATGCCAAATGCATTCTTGATACTTCTGATACCTCAGAAATGTTATCTAAATGCATCGAATTTTTTGTAAGGATTTTTTTTTAATCCACTTATCAAAGGAACAAAAAAAATATTCAATTTCTAAGAGATACAAATTATTTTCATTGAAATTGAGTTCAAATGTGATCAGATGATACAAGTCTTATAACAAACCGAATCCTTTCTTTTATCTCTGATAAAAAAAAAGATTAAAACTTTCATATAAATCTTTGTAACAACTTTTATCATTGTAAAAATCGAGAAACATTTAAAATATGATGTACCTTTTTTATTTTTTTATTTTTATTTGGGTTTATCTTTGTTCGAAATATCAGTAAATAAATATAAATAACTTACCTTATTTCACTTTATTTTGTCTTGTTATAAATCACACCTTTTTAAGAACCAATTCAATGGGGTTCGATTTTTTTTATCAAGCATAATTTTTTTAAGGACCAACATATAAAATCATAAAAAAGGCAATAAAAATTATTTGTTTTGTTGTGTACAACCCTGTTTCCTTACATTTTTTATTGTATCGTCTACCTTTAACATGATTACTTCGATAAATATGTCTCTTTTTTACATTGGTTATCTTTTTCTTCATCCTTTTTCTGCTTGTTCGAACAATAAAGTGTAGCAATTGTTTCAATGTGTTCATATTTCTTACAAGACTACAAATTATCAGATTTCTTTTTGCACTTTATCGATGAAATGAGTGTGATTCTTTATTAAAATCATACATTCGTTAATTCGTTTTGTTTTTATCTGTTCATATTTTACACAATTTTATTATGGTAAAAGAGAAAAGGCAAACAATTATAGTTGAAAAAAATGTACATGAAACACTTAATTGTGTGAATGTCTGTGTGTGTATTTTGTTATTTTTATTAGTGATAAACATCTGACAGTTATAGTTGTGTAACATAATGTTGTAATAAAGGAGAAAAATAAAATTAATCAAAGTAATATCAGAGAAAATTTTACAAGTGTCACTTCATGAACGAAATCAGATAACATCGCTGTCACACACTTGAAACATTTAAATAAGGAAGAATGAGAAAAGGTATTAAATGATAGCACGGGAATATGATGTACAAAAGTAATATACAAAGTTAAATTAAATCAAAAAGATCATTTTTCATGTGTGTGTGTCTCGGCTTATAAAGCCTGCAACGATATATGCACACCCGCTTATCTTAAATGTGAGTCAAGTTTTATCTCGCTTGAATGTGAGGGAAAATAAATGAATGATTTTTTTTGTGCTTTGTATCAGAGAAAGGTCATAAATTATATGCTTTCATGCAACAACTGCGAGAAATGGCAAAATATAAATTTACTGAGCTCACGTGAAAATAACTTTACATATGTGTGATCATAGCACATGACATCTAACGCGATAAAGCTTATATCCCATATATTTATGAATGAATAAATAAATCACAAGGAAGAAATTTATGTATGTATATTTTTGGGGATATACAATTATTTTAATGATCTGTAAATTTGTTTCCCGTTCTGCTCGAATTCTTTCATATAAAAGTAAGAAAAATACTGAAAGGAATAACATCAAAAAAGATCACGAATATTCTTAGATTAATAAATCATTATTTGATTTATTATAACATCATTTACAGGCGCAAGTGAAAGCGTCTGGTCTTTTTTAAAAATGAATTATAATCATAATGATTTACATTTGTGTTCCTCAATAATAGGTAAAAGTTGTTGAATTAAAACTGCTTAAATCTTTATTTAATGAGTGCGTCATTTAATTTTCGTAAAATAGCTATTTAGATTTTTTTTAATTTTTTCAATTTGAAAAAAAAATATGTATTATTTATGAAATATAAATAAAACTATCTATTTATTTTGAATTAAGTTGTCAAACAAATTTAATAATGATATATAAAATTCTTTAAATTGACTTTCAACGAGAATTCAATAGTTTCAACGGCGAAAACGTAGCTTAATCGTTTAAAAATTAATTAAATTAAACCACGTATACGCCTACATAAATTTTGACAGTTATTTCAACTGTTGAAACTTTTTTCAATTAATTCAACAGCTTTTAATATTATTGAGGAACACAATTGTCGCTATACGATATCGAATTAAGTTATTTAATTAATTTTACAAAGAATCATTGAATTTCTCTTCATTAATTTTATAACAATGCCGTTCTAATTTCAATACAGACAGTAATACTATTATGTTTGTGTTAAACCAATAAATGTTGAATGGAAAATGCCAGTAAAACAATGCAATCAATTTTGTATGACAAAAGTGAATAGACAGTGCTTCAGTTCAAGGAAACAACATTAATTTGTATCATTTTCTAGAATCTTACTTGGTTGGTTTGAAAAATTGACTTGAAACACGTGTGTCAAACTTGAATTATTTTTTATGCGAGCCCTGAACATTGAATTGAACTGAACATTGAACATTGGTGAAAATTGGAACTAAATATTAATATTCATGAAAAAGGTCAACCATAAAATCTGCTAGGGTAATGCTACGGTCGCTTACGTTATTTTGAATCGAGTTCGATACCTACAATTTAAAATTTGAATTCGTGAAACCTAAAATTCATTGTAATACTATCATCAGCGCCATCTGAAGTATTTTACAAACCCCCCATTATGAGATTAAGAAGATTTCATTATAATGAGAGATAAAAGTTCCTGTCTAACAAATTCTCTTTAATAATACAAAAAGTTCTCAGAAAAATGTTGCATTGTATAATAATGAACCAGACGATAAATTACAATGAAACTGATATCAATCAAGCTAATTGAAATATATTGAACCATCCTCCTCTTCCATCTTCACCTTCCTTTTCATATTTTAATTTCATTTTAAAGTATGCATTTATCAGCAAAAACCAGAGTACAAAATGAAAAAAAAAACATCCATAAAACTGTCACAACTTCAATTATTTTACATTTTATTTCTTGCTGTTTTTTTCTGAATGTGCCATTACTTTTCAGTTCACTCATGGTGGTGTCACATGAAAAATGGGGACAGGAAAATGTTTTTAATCTATTAAATATTCAACATGGGACTTTTTGTTTAGTTGAAAAGGATGAAATACTGTTTAGAAATCACAGTTTCAATTGATACAGAAATTTATTTTTATACATTTTTTTGTTTGTTCCCTGGATTATTCAGGGAAACGAAACAGGTTTACAAATATAAAACAAAGGTATGTTGAAAAGGGTTTGAATTGTCGTCCCAAAAAAATATTAAAATTATTCAAGATTAAAAGTAGGGCTTTAATGAAGCATGAAACACTTTATTTGATATTTTGTAAATTTAAATTCTACAAATGTTAAAAATACATAAAAATAATTGAGATGTTCCCAGAAATTCCTCACACTAATTGAACAAAAAAGGGATTGCCTGTATGCTTTAATAATAATAAAAAGGAAAAGATCATTTCCTTTTAACTTTTACTGATATGACTTCCCATTATCACATTCATAAATAACACATTTTATTTTGTATCTTGATTTTATATAGAAATATTGATTCAATTTCTAAACAAACTGATAATAAAGAAAGTTTCATCATGAAACACATGTGGACCCTTTTTCTGTTTACACATTACATATTTGTGCACATGGAAAACATGGAAGATGAAAGAATGATTGAATATGAAAAAAAATACAGTATTAGACATAACATTGAACAAAAAAATATGTTTTATTCATAATATAATTTATTATTGATCCATTGATTGACTTATGCCATTATTGTTTTATTTCATCATTTATTCCTCTTGTTCTCCTTTTTTCAACAAATTTTTTTTTTTGCTGATGAAATTCATACATGTTAATAGCATATCGACCTTTTCTTGTCTGATCAATAATTTATGAGAACGTACAAAAAACAAAAAAAATAATGTAACAACTCCTTTAAATTGGTAGTAAAATTGATAATGAAATTTTCGGTATCATCATCTCTTTTACAGGTCATGCATTTTATTATATGGGCATCGAAATAATGAATTTAGTACTTTTTTGGTTGAAAATTACTTGTGTAATCGTGTTATGGATCGATCAAAATTAAGGGTGTAGTTAAAAGGGTATTATCAGGTCATATTATGGGTAATTTTAAATTAACTGCGTATTCTTTATTCGCAATTCAATGGAATTTTTTTCTTCTTTTAAAATTAGATTGTCATGATTCACTGAATTGAACTAAATGAAAGGTTATGCAAGAAATTCTTGTTAAAATTTAATTCATGAATTTTTCATTTATTATCACAAAAAATAATTTTCAGTATTTTGGATGGATTTCAATGAAAAAACTACTTAGCGGTATAAATTTTTTACAACAAAAAAAAGTTTCCACAAAAAGTTTCAAGGCGATGCCTTTGATTAGTTTCCGTTAAAATGTCTCCTTTCCTAGATCTGTATCTAGTTCCTGGTTTTCGGCTATTTTCTCTGAGAAATCTTTGATATCACTTGAAAATCGAATTATCTGGAGAGCTTTTTCGATTTGCATCGATACCACGAATTTTACATGCACAAATGAATGTAAATGGATAAAGTCATTTAATTTTAAGGAAAATTTATTTAAGGCGTCGTCCGAAAAAATTGAAGGAAATTTCAACATGGTATAAATTGTACCCAGCTAATAGGATGGTCGTTTTTGTGAAGAGAACGTGTAAGGTTAACGTTGATCCCTTTGTGATTAGATCACTCTTCTGTGCATTGGTCAGCCCTATTCTGGACTATGGCAACGTGACCTGGATCCCGTATACAGCTACACATAAATCTAGGATTGAATCCGTGCAACGTAGATTTGTTCGTTACGCACTTCGAGGATTAGGATGGTCTTCCTCCGTACGAACATAGACTGTCGCTTTTTGGTCTGAATACACTGACTGACAGGCGTGAAGCAGCTGATTTTTTATTTTTTTTTTTGAAACTGCTTGACGGATCTCTGAATACCCCTCAGTTACTTGATATGGTCGAATTTAATCGTAATCCCTACCAAACCAGCCTTTATCTATAATTACTCATCGTACTAGTTACAGTGACAATGAACCCATGACTAGGATGCAGTTGACTTTTAATCAACTTAGAGATATAAGCTTGTTGAATAAATCAGTACGGACGAAGAGACACGAACTTCTGAACTTGAGACGTGTAGGGATGGTTAATTTAAGTTAGAATTAAGTATTTATTGTTAGAATTAAGTAACGATTTTAAGACTTTTTCCTTCAGATTGATGCTGTCAAAAAGACAGAATGTAATAAACATAAGCAAACATGGATCTAAATTTTCATTTTCAATTTTTTTTGGATTTTTAAATAATTGAACACAAAAGAGTTAAAATGAAACATATTTAAAGATTCTTATAGAAGTTAAATGCTTTCAAAATCAAATTTACATAACATTATTTTTTTCTTGTTTAAAGTCAAAAGTTAATTTTTTTTGAAAAGTTATGTAATTTTTCTATTCTTTTGAGTATTTTTATTTACATTTAAGATTAATTTTCTTAAAATTTTTCATATTTTTTTTTAATTAAAATTAAATCGTTTGATGTTACTTATTAAAGAGAATTTCATCACCTTATTTTGTAATATATTAAGCTTAATGTTTGTAAATTACTGCTAATGAAGAATTCAAAGTAGAATTTAATAATTCAGCAGTATTTAATGCCCTCAAGCAATTTTTTCATCTCTGTGATAATTTTTTTTTCCTTTTTCAATTAAAATCTTCATTTATATCCGGGGAATTACAAATGTAGGAGTTACTTAAATACATACTTTTAATACAACACACGTTTAAAGAACTTAATTATCATTTTTTTTATTATCATTACATTTATTATTATTTTTCTCCGTTTAACGATTAAAAATTAACATTTACTTTTTTATGTCACTTTGAAAGTCCATTCGCTTTAAGGTTTATGTCAATTTATCATCAAATTGTCATGGAGACACAAACTGTGAGATATGAGACAAAAAATGTAACCACGTCATTAATCATTAAAGTAATAATTTTTTGTTTATTTTTGTCTCTTTATCCTTATCTCGCTCTACCTGTTAAAGGGAAATTTTATTAATGAATTAACAGTCAAAAGCTTGCCTTTGGAGCATTTATCATCACAATACTCTTAAAAGCATATTCATTTTAGTATGATCCATGGATTAAGGACATTTAATGAAGTCCAAAGTATATGTAAAAAAAATTAATTAAAGTAATCCATGAAAAACAACGGTATTAAGAAAAGTAATGATAATTATGAGTCTAAATGAGCAATGGACTCAAAGAATTTTTTATACCAAAGTCTAAATAGCAAAAAAAATATTACGAAAAAGCATTCATTGCTTCAAACCATAAAAGTTAAAAGTTTAAAACAGCATTCATTTAATTACAAAAGACCTAAAACAATAATTTCAAGTACCGCTCAACAAAAGAAATTATTCTCTTTCATCCTTTTCCATTAAAATAAATCATTTTCTCAGAAAAAAACTTCAATTGTTGCTGAGTAATCCAAAAATATGTATACATTAATCTCCAAAAATTAGCAATTGTGTCATTTTCATATAAATTTCGTTCTTAAGTATCATCATGAGGGATTAACACATAATAAGCTCAAATAAATGTGTTTTTATCGTCCAATGACCCTTTTTTATATTTTTCCACATTAAAATTTATCTTTCTCGAATTCTCTCGTGATACATGTCCTTAATTTGTATCACATACATGTATAAATAAAAAAAGACACACACATTATGCGTGTTTGCAAGAAGTGTGTGTTACCATTAAAGTGTCTGTAATTTAATTCCAAGTCATCATTTATAATTTTATTCTTCTCTCATTTTTCTTGTTTCTTTCAATTTTCTTTTCTTTCAGTTGTTGCTGCTAATCCACTTATGAGATCAACAACAAACCTGCTAATAATTAATTTAGCTGTGGCCGATCTCCTTTTTGTGATATTTTGTGTACCTTTTACAGCGACAGATTATGTAATGCCTTCGTGGCCATTTGGTGATATGTGGTGCAAATTTGTAAGTATTAGATATTTTAAGAAAATGTATTTCAAAGAAATTTTGACAATATGATGAATTGATATCATTAGAGACACGTGGCGTATTTTATGATAAATACATTTAAATTTGAAAATGTGTCTCAAAAATTTCAATTTTATTAATTCTCTCATTTAAATCTTTTCATAGGTTCAATATATGATAGTTGTAACAGCTCATGCCAGTATATATACCTTAGTTCTAATGTCACTTGATAGATTCTTGGCTGTTGTACACCCAATTGCTTCCATGTCCATACGAACTGAAAAAAATGCACTTTAGTAAGATACTGATCAAAATAACACGTTTTTCAATTTAAATTTACTTTTCCATTTAATTTTTGCAGTGCAATCATATTCCTTTGGATATTGATTACGACAACAGCGATTCCAGTTGCAATATCACATGGTGAAGTGTCACAAGTTTGGCATGAAGCAAATAGTTCTGCCTGTATATTTTTATATGAAGAATATAATTTAGTAGCGTTTCAGGTGAGTTATAAATAAATTTTACTTTGATACTGAATACTCAGCAAGATATCTGATTTTGAAGATATGAATAAAAAAAATGAAAGTTTATTTTTAACGAAAGCATGAGTTGGTTGTGATCTTGTTCGTACACGATGTAATACATATGTTGATGAAACGTGATTTAAGTGTTATATAAACTTGCCATTTTTAGAATATTTATTTGGAAAATTGTATGAGTGTGTGTATGTTTGAATATTAAAGCAAAACACAAACAACATACTTAATATTTTTCTTGTTTGTAACCTACTTTCAAGCCCTTCAGGCATAGTATTTATGAAGATTTACAGGATGTATGTCAAAATATTAATTTTTTGCTTGATATAATCGATTTTCATTTAAAATTCTATGCTATATCTTTTATTTCCGATATCTTTGTGTATGTGTGTGCGAATATCTGATGAGCTGAAATTTATTTTGTGTGTAATCGATATAAAAAGCACAATTTCCTTTAATTCCTAACACGTGTCAGGACTTTGATGTTGATTGTTCATTGTTTATAACTCAATTAAGTGAATAAAACGTGCTAATACCCGTATTTTTCTTTTAGGGTGTTAACTTATATCACTAACATTAGGACAAGAAAAATAAAAATAGATCAGAAATCATTGAATTGGGAAATTTTTATACACGGTTAGAAGAAAACGTGCCGCTGGAGTGCCGCATTTAGTGCCGCGCTCCGGCACTTTAGTGCCGCCGTACGGCACTCCAGCGGCACTACATTTTTATCGAATTTTTCACTTAAAACTAAGATTTTGATAATTAGAAAAGGCTTAAAGCTCATACTTTTTTCAAGAAAAATTATTATTTTTCGAAAAACCTCATGTTTCCATATTTTTTTTACATGACTCAAACTCGTGGAAATTAATATTCGAGTGATTTCAACTCGTGCAAATGAAGTTTTGAGCGATCTCAATTCGCGGAAATGAATATTTGACTTTTTTAAACTCGTGGATAATAAAATTCGAGCTATTTCACCTCGTGGGTTGTAAAATTCAAGCGATTTCAACTCGTGGAAATGAATTTTATTTTTTTTTTAATTCGTGATTTTAATATTCGGTGAATGTGGATTATAATATTACTATCCACGAGTTTAACAAAATCAAATATTAATTTCCACGAGTTGAAATTGCTCGAATTCTACAATCCACGAGTTGAAATCGCTCGAATTTTATCATCCACGAGTTTAAAAAAGTCAAATATTCATTTCCGCGAATTGAGATCGCTCAAAACTTCATTTCCACGAGTTGAAATCGCTTGAATTTTACAACCCACGAGGTGAAATAGCTCGAATTTTATTATCCACGAGTTTAAAAAAGTCAAATATTCATTTCCGCGAATTGAGATCGCTCAAAACTTCATTTCCACGAGTTGAAATCGCTTGAATTTTACAACCCACGAGGTGAAATCGCTCGAATTTTATTATCCACGAGTTTAAAAAAGTCAAATATTCATTTCCGCGAATTGAGATCGCTCAAAACTTCATTTCCACGAGTTGAAATCGCTTGAATTTTACAACCCACGAGGTGAAATCGCTCGAATTTTATTATCCACGAGTTTAAAAAAGTCAAATATTCATTTCCGCGAATTGAGATCGCTCAAAAATTCATTTCCACGAGTTGAAACCGCTCGAATATTAATTTTCACGAGTTGAAATTGCTTGAATTTTACAAT
>LN483441.1:128362-299041 GCA_900002565.1 Culicoides sonorensis | reverse complement strand
AAAAATTTACATATCTCGTAGGAAAACAAACGTTTTCTATTGTTTTTTACGAGTCACAAGTATTAAAAAGCGGGAAGAAAATTATTTTTATAAACTTAACAAAATAATATTTTGCTCATTAAGAGTAAAAAAAAAATATATTTATAAATTGTACTAACTTCCAATTTTTAAATAAAAAAAAATGTTTTGATGAATGTTAGGAATGTCGTTTAAATTTAAGGGAAACTGAATCCTGGCTGTTGAAATTTTTTAGAATGAAAATAATTTTAACCGATTAAATTCTACCGATCACATTATTTCTTTAATTTAAAGACTCGTGTCAGGCAGTTAAACTCAGTTTTTGGTTAATTAAAAATATAATTAAATTAAAAAAGATGAATATAAATGAAAAAAGGTAAAAAATTACTTAAAAGTGGCATTCCATTCTAATGTGAGTGCAAATCACAAGTGTCTTTATGGAGGCACAGGCCTGTGCTCCATCAAAAAATATGAAACTTTTGTTCTATGAAAATGTTTGTATCTGCCCTAAAAACCGAAAAACAAGGGATTCAATTTAAACTGCAAAAATGACATGGTTTTGTATGAAATAAGTATGATGTTTGTTCTTGAAAGTTGTAGACAATAGTTTGGAGAAAAAAGTTTTTATCTACTATTTTACATGTTTTCATACAAAAAAATTGATTTTTCGTCAAAATAAATTTAATGAAAAATGGATAACATAAATTTATGTTTTTTTCTAATAAAATCGTATGTTTGCGATGTATTTTGACAAATAATCGATTTTTTTTTGTATGAAAACATGTAAAATAGTAGATAAAAACTTGTTTCTTCAAACAATTGTCTACAACTTTTAAAAATAAACATCATTCATATTTCATTCAAAACCATGTCATTTTTGCAGTTGTTAATTGAAGAATAAAAAAAATTTGAAACCCTTGTTTTTCGGTTTTTAGCGCAGAAAATAAAAAATTAAAAAAATTGTGATCGGCACTCACTTTAGAATGGAAAGCCACAAAATTATACACCGTTTTTTTTTATTTTAAAAGATCAAAAAACAGAAAAAAATATTAAATTAATGACTAAAGGTAACGGTAACTACAATTTAAACGAATTTTTCATTAAAAAAATTATAACCCACTACAAAGAGGCTTTGGAGAAAAACAGGAAAATTATAATAATAATATAATAAGTAAAAAAAAAAAATATTTTATAAATAATTTAATTTGAGGTTATAATTGGTGGTGAGTACATTGAATTTAATAATAGCAGTTTACCACTATTTTTAATTTTAAAAGCAGTTCAGTAACTTAATTTAAATTTTTTATCAGGTTATTGGTTTTCTCATTACAAAAAATACACTTTATAATTTTTACACAACACTAACCATCAAAAAAACATTTTATTTTATTATCAAAAGAGGACATTTTTTTTATTTTGTATGCAACTTGACCCCAGTTTACCGAAAATTAAATGGTCATTAAACTAAAATAAAGACTAACAAATTTTATTTTTACATCGAATATGTAGAAGTGTGGCTGCAAGACACCCGTTCACTACTACAATAAAACGAGACGACCAACTGCAACAACAACGGCTATCACAACAAATGCGTTTATTGACTAAAACAATAATAATAATAATTTTAATGAAAATAATTATATTTAAAGTTAAATAAAAGTTAATGTTGAAAGATAAGAAAGAAAAAAAAATATTTTTTTATAGTTTGTTGTTGTGCACCTTTTTGTACCACTGTGTATCATAAAATTAAAAAAAAAACACACAATTGTGTAATTGAAAAGTACCTTCAAACACTTTTTATCGTTCAAACACATTCACACACACACACACACAAACCACATACATTAAAATAATAATTGAATAGAATAGAATTTCACATATTTTATTTTTTTATTTAATAATAAAAAGGCTTGTGTTGATTTCATCTCCCACACCTTTTAGATACAATATTGTTTTTGTTAAACTATTAATTAAAATAATAAATTAACTAGAATAGAATAGAATTTTTATATAGAATAGAATAAATGTTGGGGGTCCAATAAAAATATGAAATGATTGTAGTTACCTTACCTTTTTGCATTTTTATGAAATTTGATTATAATTTTTTTTCCATCCTTATTTGAATTGAATAGAAAAACACAAAACCGTTGATGTATGCATGATTTGAATGTAAATGTATACTAAAAAAATGTCATCATAATACATTAAAATTAACATATGAATGAAATAATTAAAGAGAAAATTGTACATAGGAAAAAATATAACAATATTTTTATAATAGAAGTAAAATTTTTGGCAAAAAATGATCAAAATTAACATGTTTTTGTAAAAAAAAATCAATTTTCAAGGTTATTGTTGTCATGTCAAAATATTTATAATTTAATTATAAGTAAAAAAGAACACTAGGGATTGATTACACAGATATACAAAATACACGACTTGCTCGGACAAAGTTTAAACTATTAAAATAAGAAAATACACTGAAAATAAGCTGACACGTGTTTCAGGGTTTGGCCCTTAGAGCTCATTTAAGCCTGTTAGAGCTACCAGGCTCATTTTTACGTTTTTAGTCATAACTTTCTTATTTTTAAAGATACAAAAAACATTAGATACTCATTTCAAACAGCTTCATAACATCTAAAACTTCTAGAAGGAAAAAAAAATTTCGTTTGATGGAAAAATTTTGGGAAAAATTGGAAAAACAAATGAAAAACGCATAATATTTTGCTTTTTCTCAAATATCAAATTTATTATTAAATTTATTTATTTTTTCATTTGTTTTTGCGATTTTTCCCAAAATTTTTCCATCGAACGAATTTTTTTTTTCTTCTAGAAGTTTTAGATGTTATGAAGCTGTTTGAAATGAGTATCTGTTTTTTTTTTGTATCTTTAAAAATAAGAAAGTTATGACTAAAAACGTAAAAATGAGCCTGATAGCTCTGATAGGCTTAAATGAGCTCTAAGGGCCAAACCCTGAAACACGTGTCAGCTTATTTTTAGTCTTTTTTCTTATTTTAATAGTTTAAACTTTGTCCGAGCAAGTCGTGTATTTTGTATATCTGTGTTATGAAATGCCATGTGGGTGTTAGCACTATCATGGGACTATTAGTAATCCACCACCGCTACAAAAACGGATAAAAAACTGTTTATTGCTAAATGCAGTATAAATATTTGTAAATAAAAATGTCATTTTCAATAGCTTTCAAGATAATGATGCCAAAAAACTTATTATCTTAAAAGGGTTTTTTTTTGTATTTAATTTCCTTTGATACTTACCCTTATCAAAACATGTTCCAATGAGACCGATAACGCCCAATTGTTTTTTGTTTTCAATTTTTATAAGTTTGCACTTTTTTTTGTATGACTTCATTTGAAACAAACATACACAAAATTAAAAGGGTGAATTCTAAATAAAATGTATTCCTAAGTTTTTTTTTGATAACTTTTGCTCTTTTTTTTCAATTTCAATTTAACAAAACCCCTTTTTCGTTGCAAATTTGACAGGTTTCTCTTTGTATAAACTTCATTGAAACCTGAAAAAAAAACAAATTAAATTATTTTACAAAGTAATCATTATTATTATATTATTATTTTATATTCTATAATGGAAACACCTACACATCAGAAGGAAAAAAAAAACTTGAACATATGTTTCAAAGTGTAACTACTGACCTAGAATGAAAATTATTATTATTATTTTAATATTCAGGTTTATTTTATTCATACCTAGAGATTTCGTATAAGTGAAGCCATAGAGAAGGTCTTCAATATAAGTTCAAACTTTAGGTCAAAATTATTACTTACAACTTTTTTTTTCCTATTTATTGAAAAGGAAAAAAGGTAACTTTTTTTCTTTATTTAAAGTAAATTATTCATAGATTGGACTTTGTCAGCTCAAGAATTATGCAAATTTTTAACGAAGTACATTAACATGAGACTACTGTCTTTCATGAATTTTTAAACCATTATTTACATTTTTCATTCGATTTTAACGTCACAATTTTTCATTTTCTGAATTTAATAGAAGAGATTTTCATAATTAATGTGAAATTAATGAATTAAATCAAAATTTATTTGAATTATTGTTACTCTGAGCACTGAAAAAATCTTAGGGATGTTAAATGTGAGAGCCATTGAAAAGTTATTTCAGCTTATGAAAGACAGTAATTTGTTCTAAATTTTTTTTGGCATTTTAAAGCATATTTCACTGAAATTCTAGATTTTAAGTGACATTCATAACACATTTAAGAAAAAGAAGAAAAAAAATGCAAAAAATGTCACAAGATAGACAATATCATGTCATTTAATGTGACAAACAACAACAAAACTAGAGCAATTTTATATGAAAAGATGACAAAACTCATATATTTTACATGGTTGCTTCTCGTCTAGGCACAACATCATATTTTGATGTTTGTTGTATGAATTTGAGTGCCTTCTGGCAAAAGTTACTACAGTCTTTAAAATAAATGACTTTGAAGAGAAAAATAAGAAGAAAAAAAAAAGTTTTAGATAGAATACTTAGTCATATATGTCAAAAATATGAATATCCCATTAAATTTATATTTATTTTGCTGGGTGAGAGAGAGTGAGACGAAGACGAAGAAGAAGGATGAATTATTTAAAAAGTTTTAAATAATAACAAAACTTAAGAAAATGGAAGCAGTAAGGTTATTGAATATTCTTGTGAAAATGTTCCATGTCCTCTCATATGTTACGTTAAGTTTTATTATTATTGTATTTCAGTAGAAAAATGTCAAAAATACATATTTTGTGACGCTTTTCACATGAGACTTTCCCCATATACATGTTTTTGAAAACTATAAATTGTGTCGTCTTATAATAATAAAAATATTAGTTGAAAATTGTATTTTGCACGTTGCTTCTCATTTTAAAAGGCATTCGTTGTCACTTTTTCATAAATAATATAAAAAGACGAAAAAAACTTTCATCCATTTTAAAATTATTTTGATAAATATTTAAAGCGTGATAAATTTCTTAAAATTTATTGTCCTGACACGATTAAATGGAATTTTTTAACTTGAAATTTTAAGTGGAACAGAAAAAAAGGGAATTTTAAGTCTTAATGAGAGTTTTTATGATTTTTATTTAAACTGATAAGAAATGTCAAGTCAAAATAATTTGATTGAATTATCAGTCGTTTCATGTCAGATTTATTCATGAAATTTATCATGAATGAGTTGAATGAAGAGAAACAAAAAAGTATTGCAGATTAGCTCAAATAGCATGAACGTGATTTAAAGCTCACGATTATTGTGTGATTTTCAAAAATTATGGTTCAAAGTCGATGAAGCACCATTAAATAGGATAAGATCTTTGAAGAAGCTTATGTGGTTTTTACTTCCGGATTGTTAACTTTTGATTCCGGTTCGGCTACGTTCATTTCCGGTTCATATCTTAAGCAGTTTTCAGGATCTCAGGAAACTTTAAATGATAAGGCATGGAAAGAATCATAATGGGACACTTCTTTCCATAAATCTTAAAGTAAATTCCAATCCAATGGTTTCCCAATCCCAGGGTACATTTCAAATTCCTTCATCACAATTCTTAGAATTAATTGTCAAAAATGAAATATTTAATCAACAAACAAAAAGCATTCTATCAAACTTTGAAAAACTATCCTTTTTGTGTACCCACTAAAACTTAACCAGAACCGCATTAGGTACCAATATTTATGGAAACATGAAGCCCAACAATAAGTTTATCCACAAAAAAAAATTAATATTAAAAAAAATATTTAAACAAAACCCTCATTCATACACAAATTTTCATAGAAACAAATCTCTACGAGAACCAAAACTTTATTTTTGCTTCAATAGTTTTTTTGAACAACATTTTTATCTTGTACGGACATTCAATGCAATACCACACACGTATAGTAAAATTTTATACTTTAATTTTATTTAAAATAAAAAAAAATAATACAAAACGACAAAAATTGGTACAAAAATTCCATTTACGTGTGACAGAAAATCAATCAAGCAAAAGTTATTAATGCAGGAAAAGAGAATTTTTTATGTAATTTTTTGTTTTAATATTAATTTTTTTATTCAAACTTGTATCAAACTTATGGATACACAATTTTCTATGCTATAATTTCATTGTGACAAAAAATTGTGTGTCAAATAACAAAAATATAAAAAATATAATAAAAAAAAGTTTACAAGATAGAGTGATATTATAATAATTTATCATTAAGTAACTTTACTTCATTTTTCGAGTGAGTTACGATATGATTTTTTTTATTTTATAATATTTTTAATGTTATTTGAACGAAATATTTAATTTTTTATGTCAAATATGTACTTGAGGTTGGTCTTTTATA
The DNA here is from genome assembly GCA_900002565.1 of Culicoides sonorensis. Taxonomy (NCBI): domain Eukaryota; kingdom Metazoa; phylum Arthropoda; class Insecta; order Diptera; family Ceratopogonidae; genus Culicoides; species Culicoides sonorensis. The sequence continues at coordinate 292,677 of LN483441.1, read as the reverse complement.
ACATGAATACATTTATAATGAAAATTTGATCGTGGTTTAGTGTGTTTAATAAAAGTATGATATTATTATTACCTTATTTTTTTATTTTTATACTTGACTGAGTCTTTTTATAATAATTTTATAATTTTTTTTTATAAAAAGCGTTTCAATCATAATTTTGTAATAATAATAATAAGAGTCATTTTGAAGAGAGTGTGTGTGTGTGCGTGCTTTATGTAAGAGTGAAGTTTTAAAAATTATGTTTGTTCAAAATAAAAGTAAGCAAGGTAGATTTCAAGTGGAATAAAATTTTGACTGAATTTTAGATGAAATTTTTGACAGTTTTTAACATGATTTTTGATTGACGTTACACTTTAAACGCAAATTAATTAACATCAAATGACGATTTTGCAACGCCCAGCTATTATACCATAGGGACTCCAAATTAATCGATTTTCAAAATTATCGATTAATCGATAATCGAAATTCAAAAAAAATCGATTAATCGAAAAAAACGATTAATCGAAAATATTATATTTATATTTTTTTGCATTAATTCTAAGTCATTTACTTGTATAATAAAACTTATTTTTTTTCTATAACTGCATGCAGTTTAATATGAACTATATTAACCATTACTTTCCCAGTGAAATTTCTATACGTAATTCTATAGGAGTTATACGTATTTTTACTAACTTCTCTTGAAAATTTTTTACTCTAACAACCAAATTTTTTTGATTGATCATTCATTGATGGGTTAAAACCAACTAAAAAATATAAAATTTAATCAAAAATTGCAGCTGGATCTGGGAAAAAGAGGGATAAAAAAATAATATTTTAAGAACATTTATAAGAATATTTTCAGAATAGGTTTCATCAAATTAACTCTTAATTTTAGTACGGAATACTTAAAAGTTTGTTACATAGATTCTCAACACAAACATGCGTTTTCCGACACTTTATTTTCAAAAAGAGCTTTAACTCCTGTGATGAATCAAATTATTTATTTCCATCTATTTAAAAACACACAGTTCATAATCTATTAAGCTTCTAATATTCCTGAAATTTGTCAACTTTAAATCTGAAAGTTGTGCGACTTGAAGCTTTGAGTGTATTCTTTTGACTATCGATAAATATTTTCCATTAGAAATATTGTATGGTTAAATTAAAACAGACTTTTTAAGTTGACCGATCAACACTTCACACTGAACTATTTGAAAGTGTAATTTTTATCGTACTTCTTGTATTGAAAAATTTTCAAACAATTTTCGGAAATATTCAAAAAAAAAAAACGTTTTAAAAACTTCAAATCGAGAAATATAATATTATGTGTGATTATGATACTTAATACTTTTTTTCATTTAATACAGCAAAGTCTCCATGCTACTTAATTTTTGTGCCGCTGTCTCTATGATATAGAGATTCAGGAATTCTCCATAACATAATTTTTGAATAAAAACCCGGAAATTATTTTAAATTTTTACGTTTTTTAAAAAATTATGTTATAGAGAATTACGTTTTGAAAAAATTACGTAGTGTGGAGACTTTGCTGCAGTACAAGAAAGTTAAAAACCAAAATTATAAACTTTTTTAAGAAAAAATATTAAAATGACAAAGTACTTAAAAATCGATTAATCGTTTTAAAAAGTCGATTAATCGATTAATCGAAATAATCGAAAAATTATCGATTATTCGATTAATCGAATAATCGGTTGGGGTCCCTATTATACCATTTTCGGAATAATTAAAAATGTTATTAAATGTTTTCATTTAAATTCATCATGAAGTACTTTATTTGACATAGAGGAGGAACCTAAATGACTTATGGTGGCTTTAAATGGAAAATTTCTTGAGCACGAACCGAAATTTTGACAAAATATCAGGTAAATGACCTATCATGATGTATGTGAGTTCTGTTTTCTAGGACATTGCCGCCTTCCACATCCTCCACATCCTTCCAAATTGTCTAAAAAAAGAAAAGGTATTCACTTTTGACATCACTATTCCTTCGTTAACTGACAGCTTCTCAACTAAAAATATCAGGATTCAAAATATAAAATTAATCCTAATTTTAACATCAATTTAAAAGCATTCACTTTTTGCCAAAAGTTACACTACACCAAAAATAAAAATGATTTAGAAACTTGTTCATTTTAAAAATAGACTTGCCTAAGGCACTGTTACGGTCATTCTAACATAAAAGGTCCATATATACCTTGATGTTTATGAATGACCTTTTTTTTCATTCATTCATTTTATCTTCCATTTTCTGATTTAAGTGCTTGACTTTTTTTCACTTCTTCTTTAACATGGACAAAATCATATTTAATGTCAGATTGTAATATAATAATAATAAAAGTGACGATTAATTTGTCATGTCTCACAACTATATTTTGGGAATTTTGTCACATGAAAATATATATTTTATGTTGACGTAAATCATTAAATTTGATGTGAGGGCAGTATAATTTTTTGTTTTTTTTTTGACTTATTAACGAAATGAAATCTGTCTTAAATATTGTTATTAATCACTAATCACACCAACTAATCAGACAATTAAGGGTACTTTTGTTTTTAAATTTGATCCAATCTAATGATGTTTCATGGAACGAAGATTTTACATTTAAAGGGATATCAAAAGTCATATTTTTATGATGATCAAAATTAATAATAATAAAAATAATATGAATTTTTCCTGAAATTTTTTCATATCATATCACATCACATCAAACATAAATATATACAAATTTATTCTGTTTCACTGAACTGAACCTAAACGAACATAATGAAATGAAATATTTTTTTTTACATTTTCAACCTCATCATGCTTTTTCTAATTTTTTTTTTGTATTTTAACATTTAAATACATATAATATATGCAAAAAAGCCACATTTTTGTGCAAAAGACTTGTTTTTACATACCATTCAAATATCCATACTCACACACAAACAGATAGAGAGAGAATGTCATTTAGATAGACGGAATTGAAATAAAAACAAAAATATTTTACCCATATTTGTATGATGTTGCTTGTAGGTTTATGGGCGATGCGCGATGATGTTGATGTATCGTTGTCATTATTAAAATTGGTTTATTTTATACTACTACTTTTTTTATCCTCCTCGTGAACACACCATTTTTGCTTAGAAACATCGTCAAATGACGACAGAATGTCAATTTCTATAAAATGTTTGATAATCTACTTTAATTTTAGAACTAAATTCACTTTATATGGCAAATTTATATTTTATGCATACATATAAGAGGAATTGAATGGGAAAAAGGTGAATAAAATATTTATCCTTTCTCACACATATTCAGAGGAAAAAAAACACGGCTTACCTTTTATGTTAGAATCATGCTTAATTTTACTTTGCGTATTTGTTGATGGTTTTGCGGTTCCTATTTGCTTAAAATATTTATGTGTGAGTTTTCTGTTTTGTTACAAAGAAGTCAAAGTACAAAGTCAGGATTTTTGTTTATTTTTAAAATTATAATACGAATTGAATAAGAGACGCATGAAATTAAGCATTCAGAAAGATAAATAAATAAGTAGAAAAGTAAATATGGTTGAAACTTTGCAGTTTGATTGAAGTGGAATTTTTGTCACTGTTTGGATATTGAATTAAGTTTTAAATCCTCTCACACTTGAATAATGCGGTGCTTGTTTGAAAATGTGTTGGAAGCGCTGATGACACGATGAGCGAGAGATTACAGAGACATATTCAGATCAGCACAACCTGCTCTCATGTCATCAGTCGGGCTCAGTGTTAAAATCATCAGCTAGTTACCTCGATTGGTCTCAGTTGGCGAATTCAGAAGTCAGTTCAAGCAATTTATTGATCGATCTAATTTTTTTCAATTACTGTCTATTTTCCGTAATAGCAAATGTTAGCATCAGTTAGTTAAAATTATTCAATATTCATCAAATCATCAATTTGATACAATTTTCAGTCGCATATCAGACTAGTTGTGAACACAATTTCAGGAATAAACAGCAAATTGTTCAATTGCGTATCATGACTGAAAGGCAATATATTGCCTTTTTGAAAATAAAAGGCACACAAACACACACTCCTACAGAACAGCATTAAATCGTTAATATGCCATCACTATATTGATGAATGTTTTCACGATCAACTTTGAGTGTGTGTTTATGTGTGTGTATTTGTATCACATCAATTTTTTTTCATTATTATTATTATTTTTATTTATAAACTTTATCATCATATGAGTAAAATAAAATGAATGAATGAAATCGAAGTGTGTGAGTAAGTTTCATGTATCGAAGAATGAAGACAAGTTATATGTATACACGCTTGATTTATTATGTGTCTGCCTGTTTTTTTTTATATTTTTGCCTGCCTTGTATTTTTAATATTTTCGAAGCCGGCACATATGTGGTAATTATTTTAATGTATATAGGTAAGCATGTTAAAATTGAAATCGGTTAGTCATATAATCACAATAATAATATCGGTTTTGAGCTGCTAAAACATGTTCAAGGTTATCTTTCTTTATACAAAAAAAAAACATTAAACAATTTTAATATGAACAGAAATATTTTTAAAAAAGAAAGAAAGGTTTCATTTTAAATTAAAAAACAAAAAAATCGTTAAAAGTAAGTAAGTAAAATGATGGGCCGGCATTTGTCAAGGACAAACATGACTGAAAAGAATACTAAAATAAAAGTTAAAAATTTTATATTCAACTTTGCCAATGTTCACTACAAGAATATTAATAAAGTGAAGTGATGTGATATCATTTTGTATTATTGTGAGCATTAAAAAACTATAAATTATTGTAAAAATATTATTCGGAATTGTAAAAAATGTCTGGCTATCTATTGTTAAGAGAAAATGTTTTCATATATCGAGTGATGAAAAAAAGTGAATTGTGTTAAATTCATGAAAATCGTGATTCTTTGCTTATTTAGTTTGATACTTTTTATTTAAAAGAAGAAAAAAATGTGAAAGTAACAAGTTTTGTCTTACAAATAAAAGAAATTAATTTAAATTTTGTTTTAAAATAAAGCACTATTTGATATTAACGAAGCTGTCTAAGCCTGTCAATTACTGGAGACCTATTTTTTTAAATGAACATCTCTAAATAATTGATGAATAATTTCACAAGTGAAGATTTAAGAGTAAGATATTTAATGAAATGTACAGTTAGGTTTCGATTCGAAGTGATTTGAGCTGATAAATTGTCTTGATAAGATTAGCACATTAAATGAAAACCACGGAAATTGATAAGAAAGTTTGCTTTATGAGATGATTCATTGAATAAATTACTCATATGACTCAATTTGTACTTTAGCAGATTTTGAGCAGATTGTATGGTCAAATTCAGATTTATAGATCTATATTGTATGGTCAGAGAGTCTTTTAAGTCAAAAATTTTGTGCTTCTTACGTTTCTGTTAACGTTCAATTTAAACATATACTAATCACATTTTTATCTTTTTCTTTCATTCCAGGTGAGTCCTCTTCAAAGATAATTCTACCTGATAGTACAATGAAGCCTTATCATTCACATCAACAAGTATTACATTATTATTTTTGTTTTGTTGTTCAACAAACTTTTCTTTTTATCCTAAAAACAAAACTTCAGTTAAAGATCAAAAACTTACCAAACCACAAGAGAAATGTCTATCTAAATAATTGACAACCACTGTAACAGTACCTTCACATTATATTGAAACGATCGGCAACCACCTACCTGCTTGTTAAATAAAACAGAAAATAACAAGTCAATATAAACATTTTATATGCAAGAAAAAAAGAAAAATTTTCCACCGAAAAATTAACAACCCATTTCATTTTACCCGTGCACATTGAAACCATAAAGTGAATTTATATTGGAAACGACCGAAAAACCAAAAATACACTTCAAATTTTAAATATAAAATACTCTTGAAAACTTCATAAAATATTCAATAACATAAAACATTTAAACATTAAAATTTATATACAAAATTCCCATTTTCTTGCTTGTGAGTGCGCTTGTAACCGTAAAAACCTTATATAAACTAACATAAAATTGTTTACTTTCTAACTATTTTGTAGTGCTGTAAAATAATGAATGAGCTAAAATACCTTTTTTTACGTTGTTATTATTAAATTGATAGTACCGTCAATCGTTTCAATTTTAACATTGAAGAAAGACTAATAATAATATACAAAAAAAAAAGTCCTATGTTCATACAAATTTTTCGTACAATCATCAATTATTATTTTAAAAATTCATATAAAGACTCAAATAACACGCTCAACTGTTGAATATGTCTGATAGTCATGCGATATTAAATGTGTGTTTACCGTTTATAGGTAAAAATTTTTTTTTTTTATCTTTTTCTATGTTCAATTATTTTTTCTTTTTTTTCACTGTTATACTAATGTACTTTGCTTGTTCTCTCTATTATCGACTCAATTATTATAATAAATATCTCTATGTATATTTTGTGTTGTTGTCATTTGCTTGTGAATTGTCGTTTTTTTATTATTATTATTTTAGTGTTGTTTATTGTGGTATGACTCAAAAATTCTATTTGAATTAAATATTTGGTCGCTCATCGCATGCATTTTTAGGGGGTAGTACCAAGCATATTTTTTTTATAATTCAAATAACATTTTATTGAAAGGAATTATTATTATTTTGTATTATATTAGTCTTTTGTTTATAATTTTTTTTAAATGCATTTTGTCTGTCTTGTGATATAAAATTAATAAAAGTACAAATAAAAATAATGATATTGGATTATGATATTATTATTATTATTATATTTTTTCTTTGTTCTCACTCACTAAGCACACTAAACTAAGCTCTTTATTGGAAAATATGGTTTATAATTTAATTTATACTTTTGTTTTCCTTTGATATGTATATGTGGTTTATTGTTTATTTGCGTTAATGAGTCCCCGTGGACTTAAATGCGAACACGTCAATTTGAAATGTTTGAGACAAGAACTTACATATATAATTAAACGGACATTGACTTGTGTTTTGTTGTGTAATTTGATTAAAATGGAAATGAATATGTTGAAATAATGAAGTTGATTTTACAGGGATTTTAAAGGTAATTGTTCTTGTTTTCAGTTTTGATTCATAGAATCTGGCTCGACTAAATTATTTTGTACAGGCGTACTCTGGCGTCATGACCAATGCTTGATCTTGTCTATTGAAGGATGAGGTTCCACGCCTGACTGTCTTGTGCAAAATTCCACCAATTTCTCACTTTTAGAGCTCGCAGATCTTGTTTGATCCCATCAATCCATCGAATAACGAACCACTTACACAGATGACCTACCCATGACAGCAGGCTGATAATGTTGGGTCCAGTTCGAAGTCATGACAGCACCAAAGATTCAACGCAATACCTTCCTTTCAAAGATCAACAGTTGATTTTCATTGTTTCTCGTCATCAACCATGACTCGCAACCCAAAGTCAATACCGGCCTGATGAGGGTCTTGTATTTTTTTGCACCTTCAAGGTTGATATTTTGAATTAAATATATTCTCGTCAAATAGCCTGAATTCAAATAACACAGAACTAAAATACTAAATAAAATTTCACTCTTCAAGAAGTTTCTCGATTTTCATATTTAAAAGCTCATTCAAGTATCCTCGAAAACTTTTTCATCATGTAATAATTACTTAAATTAAAAATTCATTGAATAAATTTTTTTTTATTTTTACAATTCAATTCCAAACAAATTACATTTTTTTTTTGTTGTTTAACAAAATGTGCACAATTTTTCGCTCTAATTACACATTTTTTTTTTATAATCATTGTGTTAACTTTATGAAAAATGATTTAATGTTCAAAATGTAAAAAAAAAAATTGTTTTTTGTCTTCATTTTATACATATATGAAATTAAAATATCTTCCATTTACATACAGTGGACAAATGACAAACAAAAGAGGATGCATCCATTTTACAGAACATTAATTGAAATTTGGAACACATTCATTAAATAAAAGCAAAAACAGTTTCTATAGACTGACATGTTTTGTGTAATTTTCACAGTACGAGGTCTCTCTATTCAATATTTGTTTTAACTTTTACAAAAAATAACATGTGAAGCTTGACGTTGACATAGATTTACACTACAAGAATCGGAGTTAAAAGAATGGGATCAACCGAAAATTGAGTTTTTCCGTTGTAGCTTATTTTTTTCATTCAAATTCATGGAATAACAAAAATTTCCGAACCGTAGAAGGATATAAATTGAAATAAATTTTCTAGTTAAAAAATAAAATAAAACAACGAATGAACTGAACAAACTCGTACATCATCCAAAATCGAATATAAACGTAGAAAATGCATAAAAAAATATATTCACGTACTTTTTTCAAGGAAAAAAACGAGTAAGAGAGTTATGATGAACATTTGTTTATGACTGACTTGAAATATGTTCACTTTTATTTTATTTTCTTCACGCTCTTAACAGAAAAAGCAGAAAAAATGACACGATTTGCAAGTATTTGACTAGGATAAAATTTTGCAAGAGATACGTTACAAAATATACGAAAACGCCCACATTATTACTATATGATGCTTTGTGTCTGAGCTACATTAAAAACATTTTGCTAACACTTTTTTTTTCATTTCAACATCACAGCGTATGAATGAAAACGGAAAGGAAGAAAAAACAATGAAATGAATGAATGGTTTGTCTAACATTTATAACGAATAAGAACATAATGTAATATCATGGAGACAGAAAAATAATTTTTACATGAATTTTTTGTTTGATTGTCAGATAACAGAGCAATTGTCATCCGGATCACAGCTAATGCCTACATTGAAATGATGACAGTGATGGTCAATGAAGTAAGTAATTTGTCGTGTTGACACTTGACATTTTGGGTTTTAAATCAAATTTTGACATTTCTGTATGTGTTTCTATACAAAGTGAACTGAATGTCAAATGAATTCAAGTCAAAAATGAAACCCAGTTCCAACTGATGCCCCCCCTAAGTGTAAAATAAAGAGTTGAATAAGATTCAAAACACTTCTGATCTTAAAATGTAACATCCATTCAAAAAAGCACTCAAATTGACATTAAAAGTTGAAACAAAAAACAGAATAAGTGAATAAAAATGATTCATTTTGTAAATCTTCCCATTCTTTTGTAGCAATTTTTCTTTAAAATATGTATGTTCCTTGTAACTGAGAATACTTCATATATGTGAATGCATTTTATTTGAATATGAATGACTTTTTATATGCAAACATTTCCCTATTACAAAAGAGAGTCACATATGATGATAATTTGTCACTGAATGTATAATAAAAACAAAATAAAGTAAAGTACACACTCGACAGAAAAAGAGTGAATCAAGTAAAGTTTCATTGAAATATAAAATATTTCTACTAAATTATTACTATTCTTAACAAGTTCTATAGAAATTCAGTGAGAATATTTACATTATACACATTGCCAAGAATAGAACAATAAAATATACATAACGTCATTCATTTAGAGACCTTTGCAATGTAAGAGAGCAAATGAAAAAAAATGTTAAATTTTGTATGTACTTTCATTTATTTCATATACATATGAAATTTGTATAATCACTCTTTGTTGTCACTTTTATCACGTATATTTGAGGTTAATAGAATTAATGACTAACATGTGAATATGTGTGTATGAGTATTTAAATGACGCTTTCGACAAAACTCTTTGTTTATTATCATTTAATTTGATTTTTGAAGTAGGAATTGACTGCAGACGTATATGAGATAATGCATTTGATTAGGAAAGTAGTTCAGTTATAATTAAATTCGATTTGTATCGGAAATTGGATTAGATACATTTAAATGAGTTAACATTAAATTAAGTCAGATAAAATTTAATCACAAACAATCAAAGAAACTTGAAAATTAAGGGGCCTAGAACCAAAATCCATCAAGACTTTTAATAATATTGTAATTTCTAGTCGTACTTGACTCCAAAATATTAAGAAAATCTTTTAAAATTTTTCATATCTGCTAAATTAAAGGGAAAATCAACTTAAAAAAGCTAAATAACATAAAAACACCATAATCCATGATATTATTTCCCTTTAGATCATTAAAAGTTTGTAAATAATTCAAAAAATTGTGTCTGGTCACTTCATTCAAATTTCATTCATAATAAATTAACAATGTAAATGCATAACCATATTAAAATACGAGAAAAAATATTGTGAAAACAAACACAGACATTACATCAAAACCTTCAGCAAAAAACCTGAGATAGACAAAAAACGATATTTGTAACCGTTGATACAGTTTTACATGGAAAGTGATAGAAATCCATGTCTGTTCCTGTCTGTATGTGAATATGTGTGTGCGTGGTATTTGTTGTTTTAATTCAATATTTACTGTGAACTGGTAGTTCGGATCAGTTCAGAAAAAATGGCATTATTATTATCATTATTAAAAAAAAATAAATATGAATTGACATGAATAGAATTCGGATGTATAGAATTTTGCTTGATTATGTGATATCATATTGAACGTGAATCTGATATTCAATTTATGAATATGAAAGAAGATATGATTTTTTAAAAAAGGAAAAAAATATGACAAAATACAACACATACAAACTTACAAAACACACAAAAAAAGGGTGGAAAATAGTCCTTTTGTATTAAAAATACACAAACTTTTATATCCTTTCACACAGAATGTTCTATTTTTATGTTATTTAATATTTGGCTTTATTTACATTCATTCAATTTTTTTTTTCAATTTGATATTATTTTTTATTTTATTTTAACTGGAATGAAAAAGGACATTTCTGAAAAGAGCTCTTTATATGTATTCCTTTTTTTTGTGTGTGTTCGCTTGCTTCTACGTTTGGCACTGTTACAATAAATTTCAATTTTTACATCAATGACATCCTATGTATTACATTTTTTTGTGTTTGTCAATTCAAAAATATGCCTTTTGGAAATTGGAAATAAAGCATCTCGCTCTCTTACTTTGTTCAATATCCTTAGTGGGACTCGTACTTTGGACGATGTTAAAATAATAATGAAAAAAAAGTATATTGCATAAAATATGCATAAATAAAAGTTTGGGAAACGGTGACAGGTGAATTGAATTGAAAGTGCATTTTCATGTTTAGTGGAAAATTAAACTCTGATGTCACAAACTGTTTGCAAGGTCATTAACTTCAGTAACCGGACGAAATTATAGTAAAGCGTTATTGGAATGCTCAATTTTTTAAGAAAATTTTGAATGTGCAAAAAAAAATTCATTTCATTTTGATTATTTACAAAAAAAAAACTTATTTTTTACATGATTGTCGTTTTTTGATGTCGAATGGTGTTGTTATTTATTTTATTTTTCACAACTTTTGTTGTTTTTCTTCTACTCAACGATTTTTTCACTCTTACATCAATAAGACACACAAACTTCATTGAAATTTACAAAGTTAAACATGAAAAATATTAATCTTAAGGTTGCGATCCTAACTATTACACGTTTAACATTGTAAGGCATTTCAAATAATTTTGTTTTCATGCCAATTGTACATGAAATTCGTATTAAATCAACTTACAACATTCTGTTTTTTTTTTAAATGAAATATGAAGTGTCCTGACTAATATTTCCTTTTCTGTCAGTGATTTTGACTGTTGATGACATTTATTCAAATTTTACAATTAACCAGGCGTTTCCACTGATTTTCTTTAAGAAGTAAACAGTTTTTTTGGATTTAACTATCAATTAACCAGGCGCTTTCACCACTGTTTTTTCTTAATTGTACCATAGATTTGACTTTCAATAAATTTCATGACTCATCAAATACAAAGTTTTCGGATGTCTCCCATTAAAATCACATTGCATTCAAAAAAAAAGCAAATAAGTTAAATAAATAAATTAAAAACAATCGATTTACAGATCGCTTCTTATAAAAAATTTAAAACAAATAAATATAATATTAAGACAAAACCATTCATTATTATGAAATAAATAAATACTCGATGAACAAAAAAAAAATAAACAGACACATACACAAAGAAAACATCCTTTCATGTATATGTCAGTACTCTAAATTGGTTTGGCTCAATTTACAGTTGTGAGTCCTTGTATTTTGTCTCTGGCGTTTGTCACACACAACAAAAAAACTTATAAGAGATCTGTAAGAAAATTCACGTAGTTCAAAATATAAATGACTAGTTATATTTGAAAATAATACTAAATTGCAATGAAACATCGATGCTCTATGGCTGCTACGGCAATAAAGAAGATGGAAAAACGATGATGATATTGATGGCACTTTTTTCGATGTCATACAAAAAAAAATACTGTGTACTTTTATAGACAATGATACATCTGATGATTTATATTTATTCTGTTTCTGAAGTTTATCTGTAAAAAACAATGAAAGGCACTAATGATCGTCTGTTTTCAAGACATTTGATGTATCGATAATCGAAACTATACTCAAAATGTAATTTTATGACAAAATCTAAAAAATTGATGTTGAAAATACGCTTAATTGCATGTTAGAGTTGATATTTTCCTTTTAAATTTATCTCAATTTCATATACCATATCATGTACCTTTATCACCCATTCTTATATCATATAGTTCGTTATTTTATGTGATCTGATATTAAATGAAGGGAGAACTTCTACTTTTTTCGATTGAGACATTTATTTTATTGCCGTAATATACGATTATTGTTACAATCTTTGATATTCTTTTTAAGCTGAATATGAAGGCATGCCACGAACGTCCTCTCTTATATGTCATGTCATGTTATATATGTGCTATGAAAATACAAAATAAATTTTATATAAACGTCGATATGATGCAATTTTTATAGTTTTTCTATTATTTTTTTTTTCTTGCCTCATCCATTCCATTACATTTCATTTGAGGATATTTGATATTTTATTGTATATTTTTTTCCTAATATTCTTCTTTAGGCTTCTTTCAATTTTGTATTTGTATTGCAACTTCTTGAGAAGTGCATTCTAAGGAAAATAAATAAACAATTTAAAGGACTCAATAAACAACAATCAATAAACATAGAATTTAAGTTCAATTCAATGGATTACGTTGAGATTTTTCTATGTTTTCCAAAGATTAAAATTGATCCAGTAAAAGGACATAAAAATACGAATTGAAATAGGGGTTTCTTTTTAAGGGGACACGATATAAAAAAATGTGTTACAGTTTAAATGTTATATAAAATTGTGCTGTAATGACAACAAATATAAAAAGTAAAATGAAAAGAAATGATAAAAAAATAAATATTTAACTTCCTTTTAAGCAAAAGCAACTGCAACAACAATGCAAGCATAATAATAATCACGTTCCTCAATATTGAAGAAGGAAAAATAAATTTACAAAAAGATTATATTCTCGATCTTCCGTAATATTTGTAGTGCAACATTTACTATTCTATTAGAGTACTTTGTGTATAAACGACAATACAATTACTTAACAGAGAAAGAGAGAGAGTGTACAACAAAGCAATTGCAATATTATTTCCTTTTTTATCATATTTACAATTGAACGTGTGTCGGGTATTTGCCACATAATTCATGCAAAAATCTAGACAAAAGGGTTTTGATGTATATTTACTTCTATTTGAATTGGGATTTATAATACTCTTACAATTGAACAATAGAATCGATAAAAGTTCATGAACTTTTTGTAAATAAACATTTAGCATGAAAGGATGTCATTTGAATTCTCATATCTCGAAAAAAACTAAGCTGAAACTTAACCTTCAACGTTCCCATACAAATGTTAAATGAATTTGTGAAAATTTTCATATCTCTCGCTCTCTTGAAATTTCCTCTCTTGCTTTCCTTGCTCTTTTAATGTCCTTTTTAAAATCATCATCATTTCCACTTCAAACCTCCCCATCTCCCATCCCCCATGAAAGTACAAAATAACCGATATTTTGTTTCTTTTTTATAACAATAACTGATTTGAAGACTCTCATTCTCTCATATTCTTATTCTCAAATCATTGCCTGATATAATTCAATTAAATAATAATACAAATAATGAATGAGTGAACAAAGAATGTTAGCAATTTTTACATTGTTTTATTATTTCATTTTAATAATTTCACATTTCAAACTGAAAATTCTCGTTTTTTTTTGATATTTACAATATACCTTATTTACATTTATCCAGACAAATTTATATTTTTTTGTTTTGTTTGAAGTTGATGGGGTTTTAATATACATTGAAGAATTTTGTATCATGATGATCATCTCTTTGATTTGATTTAAATTTTATAATGAAATAAAATGAATAATAAATAAATGTAATGAAAAATAACAAAATATCAAGTTAAATAATACAAATAAACAACAACATTTTTTTTGTTATGATTTTAATAAAATAATGTTTTATTTTTTTTTAGTTCTATGATATTTTTCTGTTATTGTGTTCTGGATCATGACTCGTGTCATGAAAGTACAATTAAAATTGAATGTTTCAATATGTTTTAACTTCAAATATGGAATGAGATGAATGATATTGCATTGATTTAATTTCATTTCAATGTTTTGTATGTATGAAAATGAAAAAAAAAATTTAAAAAATTTGAATTACAAACAATTTTTTTTTGGGATTGTTGTTATTTGTTTCATCATTTCTTCTTTTGGTGTAGTTTAGTTATTATAATTTAATATTTTATTTGCATTTATATGGATTGTGGGTGGAAGGGAGTTGGAGAAATAAATATGCAAAAATATATTGCTACTGGGCATTGATAAAAAAAAATTGAAAAGTGAGCCATGAATGATGAAAGTGAGTGCATTTGAAATTTTGTGAGTTTTGAAAGTTGTTAATTCGGTCTCAATTCAATGAAAATCTTCATGAAACACCATACGGACATTAAACTGGTCCAAAATGTCTCATTTCAACATGAATTGTGAAAAAAAGGGTATGAAAAATTTCATTAATATTTGAGCCAAAACAAGATATTATATTACTTTATATTTGGCCTCTGTAAAATAATAATATGAAATAAAGCAAATAATAAAATGGCTTCATCAAATTTTTGTTTCAAATTATCTTTGTTGTGTGTTTGCTTTCATTTCAATTAACATTTTTTTCTTGTTATTTTGATTTGAATAAAAGAAATTTTAATTGAAATTAAAAAAAAATGCATAATTTACCAGACTGATGGTGTTACTATGAGATATGATACCAAAAATGGTGCAAGGCATGACACGAGACTCAAAATTTAACATTTGCTCTTGAAATCGTGAATCAATGAACCTGAAAATAGAAAAATGGCTTGAATTTAAATATGAAGTAATTTAAAAATCATCATGAAACAAAAATTCACATTCATGTGAGCAAAATATCTAAAGTAATATGAGAAAAATCAATACGAATACGGTCATTATAAATTTATTTATATACAATTTCAATGCATCATTTATTTTATGATGCCACTGCAAACTTTATAAATACATTTATATCACACACTGAATCAAAATCCAACAATCATTCAGAGGGCACGAAATTTCAAAGAAAATTAAGATTTAAATTTCCTGTTATTTTCGATTCAATGTCAACCGGATCATATTATATTTTATTGATGTTATTGGACTCCTCTCAAATTTATTTGATATCTCGATGAAGGGAATTAATGTTTATTATAATCATAAAAGGGATCTCTCACTCTAATAATTCCAATTCTAATGATGATTATGATGATGATGATGATGATGCGATTAGTTTTCAAATTTAATCAAAGATTAACTCATTTGAGAGTGGACTTAATTTAAGATTTTGCGCTTGCATGCTCAGGATCAATTAAAACCTCGAATTTAACTCCCTTGAATGTCATAAAATACAAAACTAAAATGACAATAATGGAAAGTAATTTTAGTCCAAATTGTGTGTGTTTTGTAAACAAAATTATATTAGTAAACTGTCACGTAATCGATACACGCCAAAACAGTATCTTGACCAAACATGAACTCAATTAACGTCTTTCGGTACAGTGCAAAAAAATAAATAAAATGAAACAAGATCAATATCCTAGCAAAATATGCAAAATAATAATAAATAATTCTGTCATTCTCCGTATTTGGCTAAAATTTTAAACAGAAAACCATTTAAATATGCAGTAATTATTGCGCATATTTAATATTAACACTTTATTCTATAGTTTGTGATACAGACGCACACACACAAATAATTATATCCATAAATAAACGTAAAAAGAAGACTTGTAATTGCTTTTTCTCATTTGAAAAAAAATACTTGTAGCTACGTGTTAACTGGAAATTAAACCCAAAATGTATATATATAATTATAAATTGATCAATAAAATGAAAGTTAAAAGGTAAAATCTATCTAAAATTTCTGTCTAAAATGTACAAAAGCAATCAAATAGTTATTTATATAAAATAAAATGAAATAAAATTGAGTTAAATAAATAAATAAATAGAAAAAGGATGTATCTTTGTGAAAAATGGAAATGAAAATATTAAATTTGCGGTACAATTGGTAATGATAGGATGTCAACGTAGATAAAAGCTTGTGAATGGTTTTGTCGCCTTCCGTATATATGAAGAAGAAAAATTACTTAAAATTGTGGAGGTGTGAATGGTGTGTACAGGAAAAACAGAGTTTGTAGAATGGTGGTAACTTACTTTTTATTATAGGGAGAAATATTGGAATAACATTAAGTTTGTTTTACTGAGAATTTTAATAAATAGAAATCTTATTCATGGATGTAAGTGTTGTAGGTCAGTCAAAAAGATCACGTGTCAAAAAAGTTACTCCTACAAGACAATGAAGTCATCTTAAGACAGACCCAGACAAGAGCAGGGTACAGGGAATCTTAAAGTACTGAAATCAGGGGCTCTTAAGATCTAAATTCCTATTATGCAAAAAACATCAAACAAAAATTGACTCATATGAGCAAGTTGAGATATAAGAAGTTAAGAAACAGATTTTAACGTTTTAAACAACCCTAAATTTATACAATAACTAAATCCTCTATCAAAACTCATTTAATGTACTGTACACCACACAATTTGAGGCAAAAAAGTAATTAGAAATGCAAAAGATGTCACATTGACGATGACAATTTATTTACTTACAATGTTACACTGAAAACTTTGATATTTCATTTTATTTTCATACCTTATGGTTTTTAACATCGTTTGAAAGACAGAAAATTTGTATTTTTGATTACATTATATATTTGATTTTGTTTAAAAACACATTTGAACATCATACGAGAAGCACAGCAACTATCTTAATTTGTAATTATTATGAAAATGAAAATAAATTTGTGTAACAAGTTTTGAAAATTAGAAATATAATTTATAAATTTTTCGAACCTAACCTCAAAATTTTGTTTCATAACATTTCAATTTTAACTTGAATGAAACACCCTCGTGTTCACAGTTACTATGCCGAGTATAATGAAGAAAAATTAACTTTTTGAAAGTCAAATAATGGTGGTTGTTTATTTGTTTCTTCTTCAATTTCCTTCGAATTTGAACGATACCATTTTTGAATGTATTACATGCAAAAATTAAGAGGTAATAAAATGATATAGGAAGAAGATGTCACAAGGCGTGTCACCATATGAAGCAAAACAAACACAGCATGTGTCGATATATATATAAGATGAAAATGAGCAAATATTGAGCAAATAATGGAACTTCTTCATGTTCTTTAATTTGAGTTTAAAAAAAAAAAACAAGGAGAAGGAAAGAAAAAAGTTTCTGGTTAACAGAATTTTCGAAGGGATTTTTGTATTGATAATAAAATACATAAATTTAACAATACAAAGAATTTTTGGTTCAAAATAGGAAAAAAAAACAAAAGAAAACAATAGAATCGACACGTACCAATCATTTTACGTAAAAAAGGAAAAAATTCTGCAAATGAAAAACGAATTATATTTAGATATTTGAATAGAATAAAAATACGTAATGAAGCACAACAGGCGGTTTTTATTATTATCATTATAAATCCCCCTTTTTTATTTTACTTTGCATCCGAAAATAGTGTATTTGTAGAAAAAGACGCAGGACAATACATCTTATTTTTGTTGTATCATCAAACACAAACCAGTCCTTTTCACTTTTATTATCAATGTGATACGTTTCAAAGCAAATAGAAATATTACTAGTAAAATTTACGATACACGTGTAGTCCAATTGTTGTCATAGTGCTAAATGAAAGTAAATTTTTTTTATCGATTTGCAGTTTTTCTGTAGAATTTTAAATAAATGTTCTTTTTTTTGGCAATGACATATCACAGTCAACGAAATTTCATTTCAATTTGATTTTTTGACAGTTGCCATTCTTTTTGACATTAAAACTGTACGATTAATACTAAAATGCGCTTATTCATATAATTGAACATTACTTTTCATAGTAAAATTTAAACAATTTTACAAAAAAAGCAACAATCTATCAAGAACATATTACGATGCTGTTTGATAAAGTCCCTTTCACGATCAAATTCTATCATTATAAAAAAAAACGTTATTTAACAAGGGGATTTCTTGTATAATTTTCGCTTTATCGCCTACCCTGAATCGAATTTTTGATGATTACTTTCAATTCAATAACAGTACTAACTTTATGTGACTCGTCTGCTCTCTGATATTGAAAATAAAAATAAAAACTTCTTAATATAGAGTCGAATGAAGCGTACATAATCAAAAAAAGGAACGTGAAAAAAAATTATATTAAAAATTTAAGAGTCATGACAGCATGTCAATGATTAACTGGCAGGTTCATCAGATATAATTTATATATAATTTTTTCTTTCGGTTTCTTCGTTAAAATAATGTTTATTTTTGTTTCTTATCATTTGTTCGATGATTCTTTGGTTGGAGTATTATTGATTATTATTCGGTTCTCTTATCGAAATGTAACACGCCTATTTTTGTTAAAGTGTTGCACGCTTGTTGATTTTGGTTGATTGAATTCTAAGAAAAAAAATTCTTAGAAAACTCACCCAAATTTCAATTTTTGGTATAAATGAATTGCCTTTCAATTTGACAGCTCATTTTCTATAGATACACATATGGAAATGTCAAAAATCTTGTATGGACTGTCAAAATATTACCTGTAAACCCATTGAGAATGTTTTCAAAGGAATTTGACTGATGTCAAAATTTAAAAAGAAACTCGTTTTTTTCTCCACACTCATCCAGCTTGTGTTCCTTTAGATGTGATCTTCCATTCATTGACTTTCAATATAATGTGTGGGATTTGCAAATAATTCATTTAAGATAACATTTCTCTTTGAGCATTCAAAAAAAAAAAAATCATGATCAAATAAATAATTTTTCAATATTCAATTAACTAATTAATTTTATTTTCTTTTTCTTTGTAGGTGAGGAATCGATTAAATTATCGCTTTTAATGGTATCTAGCATAAAATGAAAAAAAAAATTAACGTCTAAGACGAACGAAAAACTGTGAGTCAATTATTTGCTTAGTTAATTAATAACATAATTGTATACATTTATTTGACTAGAGGGATCCATCAAGTGAAAACACGCGATAACGTTTGTCTTAAATACACTTCATTTAAGTGATTGAAGAATGATTTGTTTTTGTTTGATTTATTTATATTAAACATTTTTTTGTGCTATTTGTTTTTTGTGTTTTGTGTTATTTTTGTTTCACATACACACACACTTAAAATACAGACACTTAAGACTTGAGAGTTTCCGGCAATCTTCTTAAATGTACATCATTTACATTAATTTTCATGCCACTCATCCTATCACTTCAATCATCCCTCTCCATTATTTTGGTGTGTTCCTTGAATTGTGAATTGAATTGACGAAAATTTATCGTATAAGAAAGAACTTTGATCCCTTTTTATTCCTTATTCCTTAACTTACTGTGAAAATGTAAATGTGTGGTAAAACCGTGAAAAATCAAATTATTCCATCATTTATCATATCACAAAAAAGTACGGTAATTTTACCATCTCATTATCTGATTCAAATACTCATCCTTGTTAACTTCTTCTTTTCTTTTTTATCATCGTGATCATCGTCATCATCATTAAAAAGACAAGTAAGTGGTCTAATTGTATAAGAAACTTCCTTCTTTATGATGATACACATTTAACGTTGATAAGAGAGAGAGAATGAGCGACCAAGTTATGAAAATATTTGTAAATAACAAACGATGGGAGGATAAAACAAGAATTTTATTTATCAAATATGTATACCGGAAGTTTTTATTATTATGATTATCAGAATAACATTGAAGATTGTTGTGTTATGTTAAATTTGAGATGAGAAAAAAAGAGAAAGAAAAAATTTATTTATATTTCTTTCCCTTGCTATTTGCTTAAGTCCAGTCTAATCCAATTTGTCTTCATCAAGTGCAAACAACAACAACAACAAGTGAACTTCAAATGCATGAGCTTAATTCATTCTCATACAGAAATAACGAGACTGAGGCAAAAGACTAATCAAACATAGATAAGGAAATCTCTTATAATTTTATTTTATTTTATAAATAAAATGCATAGTTGATAATAAAATAAACTGCTCTTCCTTCTTCTATTCATCAGAATTTATTAAATAAAACCATATTTGTTAGTAATTTAATTCAATTTTAATATGAATTATAAGTCACTTGAAGAATTTTACTCTGATATACTCTGAGTATGTCTACTTATCATTTTAGCACAACATTTCGTTATGATAAAGTGAATTTTGAAGTATTTTAATAAAACTAACAAATTTAAAGAGTTTGTTGAATCTCTTAAACTATCACAGCTCACTTTTAATTGAATCCTGTTTGAGTAATGAAATTCTGAAACCATCAAAGCGCATTTTTTATTGAATCCTGTTTATCTCATAAAGTTCATCGACCTTTTACATGGGCATCACGTTTATCGTAACTGAAAACATAAATAAAAAACAGTAACTTTTTCAATTCAAATTTAATTTAACATACCTAATACCATTTTTTTCCTTTTTGTCACACCCTCATTATATGCGAATTGTAATCTCATCACTCTTTAATACGACTGTTTTACAAAATACTTAACCCAATATTTTATTGACGTTTTTATTACATGCACTTACTACATTCACTGTGTATCTGTGTCTATTTCAAAAATAAGAACGAAAGAAGAGTCATTAAAATTTTGTAGTGCAAAGTAAATTCACGAGTTACTTACACACTCACATTATATTCTTCTTCATAAAAATGAAACATCTTCTTTATTTCATTTCAAACAATTCATTCACTTCATTCATGGTGTCATGTCATCATTAAATGTATATGAGAAGAAAAAAAGTTTGGAATTTTTATTTAAGATAATAAGGAAACCCAAAATAAGTTTAATATCATCGAGTAGAGGGAGATTATTAAACCAATTTTGCAGGAAAAAATTCCACCTTATTCATGATTTTTTGTGAAATTGTTGCATTTACTTTTATAGTAACAGTGAACAGGAAAAAAATAGAATAAATGTTTAATAATAATAAAATACAGAAAAAAAAGAAGAATTCCCATCGCACCATATGCAAGTAAACATTCCAATTTCTGAATATTTATATAAATATACGACATGTACAAGACGAGGAGACCGATGATGACGACGACGACGATGAGCAACGTTAGAACGCATATAAAATAGGGCTCAGGTGCCATATTGAAAAATATTTTCTTCTCTCTTGTGTAAACTAATCTTCGTTTGTGTGATGTGTGTGTGTACACATACCGGCCTGCAATAGCAAAATTATATAAAACCGGTATTTTGTCTACAGAAAATTCCACATTATTGAATATAAGCACAACACAACATTGTGAATGAATGAATTCTTCATCATACATTTTTGTGTGTGTATTACTTGCCTGGCAAAACAACATATACACACATTTTATGGATTATCATGACGAGGTTCGTGGTTATACGTGTGTTGCGCATATCTTGTCAGAAATGAAAGGAAAAAAAGAAAAAAAAACAGGGAATGAAAAATTTCCTGGTATTAACGCGTGTATATGGGTGTATTTGATTGGGACGACTTGTTACAACAACAAAGTACAAAATTGACAACAGCAATATGTGTGTGTGTATTATTTTGACAGAAACACACACGCAAATGCAAAGTTTCATTGAGGGTATCTTTTATACTTTCTTTGTAGTTAGTAAACTTTCCTTTGAAATGAAAAAATAACATGATTTTATTTTTCCTGATCATTGCATGAATTTTATTATTATATTACGTACAGGTCGATGCTACACCCCGGTTTATAACATTAGTGTGAACATATTTCTATTGTATGTGTTTATATAAAATCCCCCTTATAATATAAAATAAAAATTATTTTTTTTTTTTATTTCAATACATGGAAACGCAACAGTCAAGAAAATTAAGGTTTTATGAATATACCACACACTTGCACACATAAAAAAATATAAACGAAAAAAATTTAGAGATACACGTTTTAGTATTTATTATTTTATTAAGGGTGCTCTTTTAATTTTGAACAACACATCAATAACAAGGACCATTTTTTTGAATAAAGATCTCTCTTAGCGTATAATATGCATAAACAATGCGATTAACTAATTTATGTTTTTTCATTTTGAAATGGAAAGTGAAGCGAAGGCGAGACAATCGAAAACTCTTGTAATAAAGATTAAATTTTGTAATTAAATATGTTTAATATAAAATGAGAGACATGGAGAGAGAATAACATAGTCATAAATTATAATTGGCTTCTAATTGAAAATTATTTTCTTGATCTTTGTTATTAGGGTTTCACTGAATTGAATTCAAAATGAACTGAATTGTGTTCTATGGTGTTGTGTCACATCCAAGAATATTTTGACCTGAAAACTCATACTTCAAAATTGAAATTGCACTCTAGAGACCAAAATTAGGATTTAAGATCCTTGATGATCAAAAACCTTTTGGCAACACAGTTCCTTTTCTCAAATTTTATCTGAATCAATCTCAAAGGTCATTATCGATTCAATTTTAGTACACAATTTCAATGACTGTCTATCACCAAGATTAAAATTGAGTTTCATATTAAAACTTTACCTTAGTAACCAATTAGTCTGAATCAAATGATTCCCCTTGATACATGAAATAAATTAAATGAATATCATCAACTATGTACGAGACACAACAATTCAGATAACATTAAAAAATGGGACTCAATTTATTTTAAACAAATGCATGGATAGCAACAGGAATGCTTAAAACATTTTTAAATCTCTAAAATAAGGGTCATAATCCTCTACTTGTATCAAAGTAAATATTTTAATTTGAAATTTTTTCGTTTTGTTTTAAAATCATTTTGTAAGCGTGACTTTATGCCTTAATTCCTTCATTGCAGTTTTATCATTAATTCATTTATTTTATTTTATCTCACATTTAAATTTTAATGTTATTTTCGAGGAATAATGGAAATGAATTAACTTTATAAGCTAACAAACAAACAAATAAACTTTTTTTTTATCAAAAAATTATCCTTTAAAATAAAATGTAATGACAACAGAAAAATAAAATAATAACACACATAATTCATGTAAGAGTACATTATTTTTCTCTCATCTTCCTCACTGTTTTTAATTTTTTTGTTGGATTTTTTGATAACATGAAGAACCTTCTACTAAAATTTTATATTTTTTTTCATTCATGTGATATGATGACTTTTAATGCCATCATGGTATCGTTTTGAAATATAAAGCTTGTTAAAAAATGTATGTTACGAAGAAACGTTGATCTTTTTTGTTGTCTTTACAGTTAAAAAATATAAAAAAAAGGAAAAGTATAATAAAAAAAAGAAAAGCAAACAACTCATAAAAAGCTTAAAAAAAGGCACATCCATTTTATTAACACACGAGCATACACACACACAAAATATCATCAACAACAGCATGAAACAAAAAAAAAATATTACGAAACGAGTTGTCATATAATTTTTGGCATATTTTTTTCTCTTTCAATGTGCTCTTTATATATAAATTTTGTGTAAATATGTGCGTACAAAGTGTTCATAAATGTGCTGTTTAAAGGAAAATTGTATAAATAACGGTATGAAAGAAAAATGAAAATAAAAACAATATGCGTAACATAAACACATTAGACAATAATGTACTTGTTTCCTACGCTTTTCTCTGTTTTTCCTTCATTTTTTTATATTATTAAGTTGTTATTACGTTTTATATTATTATTTTTTTTTTTCATGTGTTTATTTTATATTTTATTCATTTTTTTCGTTGCTGTTCCTTTTTATTTCTGAATAAGAAAACCAGAATATAATTGAATAATGATAATCAAAGTCAAAAATGTAATTTAATGAAAATGACTCATCTGTGTTGTGAAATTTCATGAAATTTAAATAAGAGAAAAAAGCTGTAGGAGTAAAGACAGACGTGGGTTCATTGATTTTCATTTGAATTTGAAAAGTGGCTTTGGGATTATAAGAGGGTCTAAGCTGAAATTGAGAAGTCATAAATTCTAGATTCAATTCCTCCAAGTCTCTCAAAAGTCAAGACGTTAAGAGACGTTATTTGACCTCTTTATGCCACGTTTCATTTTATCTGATGTTTCAAGGCTATAATTCAGATTCACAGTAATCTCCATCCCATTTAATCAGTGTTTAAAATCGATTTTGTTTAACTTAACTTTGAAAATCCAATAAAGATTTATTTTTTTCTCAATTCAAAAAAATATCTCATGAATTTGGAATTCAAATAAGAAAGACAAACAAACAAACAAGTATACAAAAAAAACTTTTCTCTCTATATATAGTACACATAATAACTAGAGTAAATACAAAAGATAAACAAACTTAAATTTTTTTTCTATATAAAAATATACTTTTTTTCCATGAGAGAATGAGGAAGATTTACAATCGCATTATTATTATCGCGCGCACTCATTTCAAAAAAAAAAAAATATATATAAAATTCATATCGCATATACAATTGCGTGGTGTAGTTTGCTAGGAATGTCGCAAAATTTATTTAGCAGATTGTTTTAAAACTTTACATCGCTATTTCCAAGTGCTCTCAATGTTTTATTATTCAAACAGGATTTATCTATGCATGGAATTTATCAATGTGACCTTTTTTAATTTATTTTTTTATTTTGGAGCGAAATACAACACGTCTTTACATGTACGTAGTAACTCACTTATATGTATATATGGGCTTTAATCGATTTCTATTCAATTCAATGTGAGATCAAAATCATGTTAAATTAATTTCTCACCTAAATTGTTTGTTCAGTGATGTGAAAAGTACCTCATGAACAAATTAAGGATGTTTCCTTATTGTAGCTTGATAAAAGGACCCAAAAAATTCAAATTAACCATATGTTCCTATCGTGATCCATCATCTAAAATATCCTTAACAAAATCCCGTGTGTTGTTTATTGCTTTCCTTTTTTTTTGGTACAAATTTCAGTGAAATTAATTTCAATGAAAACAGGGATATAAACAAACATAACTTTTCTACACCTTTTCCAAGTATAATCGTAGCATCAGTGAAAATAGCAGTAATTTATTTGAGCAAAAGTCAAGTTAAACGTTAAAAATATGCTTCACAACGATTATGATCCCTTTAAAAGTGTATTTTAAAAGCGTTTTTAACATATTCAAGGTGTAAATTTTCTTTCGTTAAGTAATTTCCTATTTAAAATGAACTGATATATTCTTTGATTTCACAACATAACGACACAAAATCATGTTATTTATAAGGATTATGTTAAATGTTTGTTTTATAACTCTGACACATCAAATCAAATGTCACACATATAGCAGAAGGATTTTAATCAAAATAATAACAAATCTAGTCAAGTTCTAAATGTATATACCTGAAACATTTCATATCCATCTATCAAATTTTATCTTCTCATTCCAAAATTAAATCATAACATGACGAAAATTTCAAAAGCATGATCTGTGTATAAATTATAATTTTGAATTTAAAAGGATATTATTTTCAATGTGTGTGTGTATGCTTAGATTTATTAACAAAAAGGGAATTATATTCAAATATGAAGTGATAACAATCCTATAAAGTAAAATGTACATCAGAGACAGAGTTAAGTCACAGATAATTCACAAGTTTTTTTTTGTTACGTAAATTTTTTGAACATGTGTCTTTATATTTAGTGATTCTAATGTATTATTATTTTTATTATGAGTGAGTGTTTGAAGCAATATATTTAAACTATGATTTCATTTCACTTTTTGTATGTATGTAATTATAAATGTGAAGGAACATGTTTTTGTTATAAAACAAATGATAAAGTTAAATCAAAATAATGATGAGCATGTGAAATTAGAGGAAATGATATTCAACTTCTGGTAAGCCAGCTAAAGCCAAAATTTTAGGTCGCTACGCATCTTCTTTTAAGTTTCTTGACTTTTTATTCATCCAAAATGATGAGACTGATGTTCTGCAGCTACATTGTGGTCAATGATGAATCAAATGAAGCCTTTATACACATGAAAAATTGAAGCCTTTTATTCAACAAACTAGTTTTACCTGAAAACGTGAAGCTAAATTAAAAATATAATATACTTACCTCCATTTCTGCTAAGATGCTCTTATCAGACCTCATCTCCCAGTAATTCCGTCAAAATTCATCCACGATTTGAATCGCCATGCCTTATCACAATATTGAATATTTAACAAAAATATCTCTGTTTTTACAGTCAAACTCAAAATAACAATACACTTCTAATTATTATTATTTGAATTGACTCATACGTATTACTTTTTCAAATATGTGTGATAATTATGTGAAATTTCATACATTTATCTCTTATTCAGTATAAACAGTGTTTTACACGTAATTCACTATATTTTCACAATTCAATGTAAAATTTTAACAAAATAATAACAATAAAATGATGATTCACTCTTCCACTGTTTTTCCACTAATTGACTTTTTGACATTTCAAAAATAGCGCTTTACCGCATCACAATACAAATATTCACTAATGAGACCTAATAAAGATGTGAAAATATTTACATAAATGTTTTTTAAAAGCAAAAATATGTGCATTATTATATAAAAGGCAATGAATTTGCAAAAAAAAAAATAAAAATATATTGAAATTAATGGAAAAAATGTTTTAATTTATCGATGAATTTTTTTCGGTATATTTTTTACCAGTATAAATTTTTGGCTGTAGGTTGAATGTTATTTTGACAAAAAAAAATAAATATTTTAACGGTACTCCAAATATTTTTACAATGGAATGACATTAATGAAAGGACTGTGTAATTATCTCCAAAATGAAAATATTTAAATAAACTTGATTGTTTGGTATTTTTTTTTTAAATTATTTGTTCATTGTTTCATTGAAAATTTAAATACAAAATTTAATTTAATCAATTTAATCGAAAAAGTGTTTATTTTTTACAACATTTTATCTGTGAGAGAAATCACCGAATCATTTCCCCCTCATTGCTACTGATTTTCGTTTAAATTGCTCCAAGCCCATTAACTCAATAAATTTTTATTAAAAAAAAAACTGGAAAATCGTATGCCCTAAAAACATCTTCATTATCAATTTTCCATTATTAATTCATTATATTTTAAATTTATGTACAAATTTTTACCATTTATTATCAGAATCGTGGTTTATTTGGTCATAATAATAATATGAAAATGTAAATTTAAATTGAAAAAAATTGGTTGTTTAAATTTCAAGTTTTTTTTTTTAATAAAAAAAGGATACAAAAAGTTTTCTTCTCTTAATTTAAAAATAATAAAAAAAATAAAATAATAATAATGGAAAGTACATTAAATCATTAATTTTATTACATACTTTATGAAATTTTTAACAACAACAATTTGATAATAACTGACTGACTTTCTGTGCACCATACAAATATTTAATGGCCATTTACGGAAAGTTTAATTTAAATTTCATATATCGATATAATATGAAATGTATGCATATGTACTTTTTTTAATGGATGCAAGCGACAACCCATTATCGTTCAATATATCGCTCTATTAAGGTCAGAAATTAATTTTTATTTGATATTTTTGTATCAGAAATTATTGGTTTCCAATAAAATTTAATTTAAATTGAATGACAAGTAAATTACATGATAAATAAGGTAGAAAGTAAGGATATGAAACTTACTACTAACTTACTCTCTTAAGTTCATGCTTATTCCCATCTTACGCTCTCCCTTAGTTCCAGCCTTACTGACAGTGCGATTATCCCGCTGGTTTCTGATTAGTCCAGCTGGTTTTAGGGTTGAGAGTGTACTATCTTACTTCCATTCTATTAACTTGCTTTCACCCTTACTAGCAACTTATACATTTAGAATTTGAGTCATGCATAATTAATTAACCTTGTTGACGTTGATTCGATCAATAAAATCCCTTCCCATTGAAATTCATCTATATTTTATTTTAATTTCATCATCATCATCAAATTTCTGTAAACAAAAATAAACTTTTTTTCCTTCCTAATTGAAATAACAAAACGGAAGAAAACTACTTCAACCATCTCATAGTTGTATGAAAATCATAAAATAACAGACGATAAATGTAATCTGTGTGAGAATTTCATTAAAACAAAAAAAAATTAAATTAATTTAAATAGTTGATATTGTTAAAAGTAATAACAATAATAAAAAAAATGTAAAAATCAAGAGCATGGTATTTCAATTTAAAAGTCATGATCTTTCATAACTTAAACAAGCCGGTCGTCGTTTACATTTTTTTTAAGTGTGAATGTTATGGATTATATTCCGGCTTTATTAATATTATTCACTTGGATATGAAAGAAACAAAATTGCATTTTTATTTACATTCTTTGTTATTATTATTATTTTTATTGTTTTTTTTCTCTTCCAACACACACTTTTTAGAGACGACGAATAGTTGAGTTTGTATGGAATTTGTAATAAAAGTGTTGTTCCGGATAGAAGAGGCGAAAACAATCATGGGATAAGTCGTTCATTGCTCTCTTATCATGCTTTTTTTCTATTGTACTTTTTTTCATACATAATTGGATGTATAATGCACACTATTTTTATTATTAAAAAAAAAAATATTTCCCATGGACCTGCCTTAACAATTTTTGTCTTCATTCATATTATTTTTGTTGCACCTCTGGCTCTTGTGTACATGTACGCTCATTTACGTTAACATGAAACATTTAAAAATAAATATATAATAAAAAATTCTTTCCCAGTTCATAAATTATAAAGTCTTAATTATTATTATTATTGTGTTGTCATCTTCGTCTCTAGTTCATGGTCGTATGATTTTTTTCGGTATAAATTAATAAAAAAAATGGTCAGTTGAACAAATTATTATGTAATAAAGTTACATTATTATTGTTATTACAACGCAATGACTAATTATTTAATAAATTATTTATAAGCCTCTGAGGCAATGAAAAGTAAAATGGATGGTGTTACAATTAACGTGATGCTAAAATGACCAAAGTGTGTTGACCACAAAAGGGAGGGATTTTACAACCATTTCCATTTTCTTCTTTCACTGTGTGTGTGTGTGTGTCCATGTGTACGAACGAAATGAAAAAATAATGTTGCATAATCCTTTTGTTTGTTCAAATTAAGTTAACTAAAGGCGAGACACATATTTAATGTAAGATTATGTGGTTTGACTTGAGGGCCCTTTTGCTTTTAATGATTCATTGACTTTCTTAAAGTAACTTAAAATGAACAAGAAATTGAAATGACTTAAAAATTGTGGTAACAACAATTCAAATGATGTCAAATTTCAATAAATCGATAAATTAATCCCATTTTTTAATTCCCAAACTGATACCACAAAGCATAAAAGAACAAATAAAACTTAAAAGAACTTCAATTTTATTGTAAACGTAAATGTAAAAGAATAAGTTGTTGTAAAAAAAAATATAAAATTTATCGAATAATCACACTCAACCTCAATAAAAATGAGAGAAAATAAAAGCTATTTTTCCCTTTATCAACATTTCATTTATTACTCACTTCTTCTTCTGTGAATTGTCGTCTATGTGTGTTAATATGAAGGAAAAAAATATACTTTTAAAGATTTAAGATGAAAAATAAAAAAAAAATTTCCTTATACATTTCTGAACTGAAAGCAATAAATGACGATCATGACAAAATTGATGGAGTTTCAAATTAAATGGCATATAAAAAAAAGCTATCACTAATACACATAATTGAAAAAAAGAGGAAAAAAATTGACGAACGATGAAAGGAAAGGAAATTTGGGTAACTCAAAAGTAGAGATGAAGAAGAAGTAATAAAACGTGCTAAATACCACTAAAAGGAATCGAATATTGAATTACAATTAAATTATATAAGCGTTTTATTTTCTGCTCCTGTTATGTTGCCATTTATACGGAAAAAATATGACAAAAGTGAAAATGAACGAAAAACCGATATTAAATCACTTTGTAAACGAATTAAATTGAGTATATTGAGTGATAGATTTACTTTTTGTCGTTATATTTTTGTATTTTACTTATATGATATGTTAAAAATGATGTAAGATCCGCATTGACATACAAAATATTGAATTGTAACTGAAGAAGGCTTTTAGCTAATAGTGATGAGATGTGATGATGATGTAGGACAAAAAAAAAACAAATCGATTTTGGTATTCAATGTAAAAGGTTCAAGTCATTTTTGTTATTTTCCTTTAGTTTCCAACGGATTTTGTACCTCACAGTGTTGAAATAGAAAAATTCTGTAGGTCCCACAAGTAAGAAGCTGGAAAATAGTGCAGAAAAGAACAGTTTCGAATTCAGTTCTTAGCCAGACTACGAGTTCGTCGGAAATTACAGGAAACTCAAACATAAAAATATTATCTATAAAAGATGAAAAATTCTTCGGACACTTTTCTAATTTACTTTTCATTCAACAGAAAAATGACACGAACAACCAAAAAAGGAAAGAAAATTCCCATTTAAAATTGAATTTTTCTATCAATTTTTGATCTCTTTATTATTCGATTTTTTCTGTTATTATAATCAATTTTATTACAACACCAGCCAAAAATTCACATAAGGAAGATGTAAAGTAAAGTAATAGAAAAAAAAAAATAATCTTAAAAAGAAGGTCGAAAATAATTTCTTTTGTCTTTTCTTCTTGCTAGGTCTTGTCTCGTGATTAGAAAATAAGAGATAAAGAAATGAAATGAAAAGAGAAAAGAAAAGGTTTAAAGAATTATTTTTATTGTGTTCTGTGGACGTGTGGCTTATCAAATATTCGTGATTAAAATTCCTTTTTCCTCTTATTTACTTTACAAATACTTTTTTCTTAAAACTTTGAAAATATTTACAATGAAAATTAATGGAAATCTTTCTCCTTTTAATAGTTTGAAATTAAAATTCAAATATTCTTGAATCTTAAACAAACAAACAAAGTAAGACACGTGTATTGTCTTTTCAATTCATGAATAAATTTTAACTCATAAATTTGAACGCATAAATTTTACCCCTTTTATGAGTGAGCTTTAGCTTAATTTTTTTTTATATGAAAGTTAAATCTGAATTTTTACTTTTTTTTCAAAGGAATTTCAGTTAAAAGTCTTTAAATCTCTCTTTGTCTTTGCTGATCGTCTATTTTCTTATAATTTTCTTCAATTTTCAATCCAATATTGTTAAAACATAAACGAATTAGAGAATTTATTTTTCTTTTTTCATCCCTTAGGCGATATTTAAAGACAAAATACTTTATAGCTTTACTTAATTTTTTTTTGTTATCGTATTTATATTCAAGAAAATTCTTCTAAGAACGCTTTATAAAAATAAAAATAATAATGATGATGATGATGCCGATGATGTTAATGTAACCTTATACAGCAATTTATCGAGAGTTTAGTTTATTCAATTTCAATAAGAGCTTCATAGATAACAAAAAAGAAAGAAAATTAAAAATTGTAAAAGGAATCGACCTTATTAAGTTTTATTTTTTATTATCATTTCAAAGATATCTGAGTGAGTGGGATGCAGAAAATGAGTATTAAATGAAAAAAAGGTGATTGATCCCTGTATTTTTATATCGTCTTATTGAAAATTTATATTTAATTATTGCTAAAGGTATTCTATTTCGTGTTTTTTTTAATGGAGAGTAAAGTGTGCCCTAGAGATATTTATTTTACAAAGACATTTTGATGAGAAAATGAAGAAAAAATAGAAAATCAGCACTAGAGAGATTGTAAATTGTAGAATGAATCATGCAGAGTTCAAATTGTGCTCGAATTTTCTCGTAATTCACTGTAAATACGTACTCAGCAGACTCAATGACACCATCCTTTGATTTTCCGCTCCTCATACATCAATATCAAAGGAAGTACAAAAAAATGTTTCATTATTAACCTGATTATTCGATAAATTGTAAGCAAATATCATTTTTTTATCCTCTTTTTCTTTTACAAGATAATCATTTCCTTGTTATATGAAAAATTGAAAATTCATCTTTTAAGAGAAAAAAAATGAAGCATAATCCACATAAGAGAATAAAAATATGAGATAAAAATCATTTTATTCTATTAGATATATTGAGCATTAAATAAAATGATAAACAGAAATAAAACAAAATTGTCAAAAAACGAATTGTGTGTTGACATGATGATTACAACAACAATAATGTTTATTTCTTTTATCATATTTTTTATCTTATTTTTGTCTATGATTCATCGATGAAGGGTGCCACATAACATATATGACATATTATTTGAGGATTGGAATCATATATCATCGTTTAAATTTAAGGAAAGCAAAAAAAATGAAGGATTTGAAAGAAAAATATGCCAATTTCAATTTCAGTTTATTACAAGTACATGAAATTTAACAAAAAATTCGTGAAATTCAGTAAAAATTAAAGTGAATGGATCATAATTGAAATTTGATACACAGGCATTGTTTTAACTTAAAAAACCTTTTAAATGGTTATATTTTGTGATTTCTTGTGTTATGACTTATAAGGTTAAGAAAATAAACAAATCTAACATGAAATCTCACTTCCGATCAATTTTCGTTAAATACACACATGGATTTTGGGAACACGATAAACTGATTGGTGTGATAGAGTGACATTCAATTTGTGTCGCCAAAATGATCTTGTTTGTTTGTATGAAAAGAAAATGCTCTTTCAAGGGTGATTTGTGAACTGTCACTTTTAGATTCATAAAAAAATTCAAATTGATGATTGTGCTTTTGAAGAAAACGTTAAATTAGGAATTTCAAAGCTTTGGAATTAAAAGAAGTTTTAATTAAAATGAGCTTATCTTGGAAGTTACATTAAAAACTTTATTTTTTTCTTCTTATTTCAAAAATATTTCTTCAATATGCATTGTACTTAGTTAAGTTGATATCAAATTTTTCGTATAGGGTTGAATCATCATATGTCGTTGGGTTGAGAGCCCTTATAATGAACCTTATTTTGATGAATAGCTTCTATAAGAATCTTAATTAAAAATTTGAGGTGTAAATTGACAAAAATGAATTTATCTTAAAAGATCACAAAACAGTGTTTTAAACGATAGTTGGTTTCATCAGCCTATGAATATTTCTTAAGAAATTGGGACATTTCCCGTACTTGATGTTCTTAAAGTTCGCTTTAACTTTTTGCGATACATGATATGAGATACACCCTCGAATCGTATATCCTTCAAGATTAAAGGGAACATTCTTTCACATACACAATTTTTTCGATGTTTTTTTTCTCCTTTTCTGAGAAAAAGAAATTCCTTCAAATACATATTATATAACAAATAAACAAAAATCTAATACTTATTCTTACCTTCGAGGCATAACTTGTATATATATTTTTAACGTTTATTCAAGGATACCAATTTCACCATCACTCCTATCCAATATAATAAAATATTTTATATTTCGATTCAAACTCATATGAGAGAAAATGAAATAAGAAGAAGAAAAAAAAAACTAAACCAGCAAAAGGAGGTGTTTTTCTTAGTGTATATATTGAGTGTATGTTTGTCATATCAGCATCATCATCATCATCCTTTTTTTTAACATTCTTTTTATTTTAAATGTAAAAGTAATTCTTGGAACGTGTCAAAAATCAATTGAAAAATACACACACACACACATTGTAAAAGGAGTGACGGATCATCTATACCTGCCTTTGACATGTGTTCTATGTTTGAATTTAAATTTAACAGAGCGTGTGTGTGAATGCGTACATCGATGTATTAAGTTTACTGCTTGAATGGATTTTGAATTAAGTGGGATTTAAAAATCATTTTAAAGGTACCGATAACTGTTGTTTTTATTCTCTCTCTCTTTTGATACAAATATTTATGTGGCGCATATATAATTTTTTTTTTTTTGCTTGCTTGTTTATATCACGTAAAAATTGTAATAACAATAAGTAAGTACGATTACTTGTATGTGAAAACGAACATTTACAATGTTATGTATAAATTTTTATATTTAAATGATCTTTTATCTTAATAAAAAAAATATAATGGATTTTGTGTAATTTCATGGTTAAATAAGTGACTTTTGATTGAATTGGTGTACGTTTAATCCGTTTCATTGTAAAAAGAACGAACATGTCACATTTTGATACAAAAATGCGATTAAATGTGAGTTGCGAATACTTTTCTCTTAATATTTTATTTATGAATTGAATATATTATTACGTTACATTTGGCAACACCTGTGACGATGCTTTAAAAATATAATGGCATTTGTTTGTTGTTTTTATTATGATGTGAATATATCTTTTCATTCATATATAAACCAAAAAGAACAATAAAAAAACACCCTTTTTTGATTCACATACAGAAAAATATTAAAACTTTCTTCTTACATATAAAATGGAATATGGAAGAAGTGCAAACAAAATGATTGTTCTTTCTCAGTCATCTTTTTCATTTCTGTTAAATCTTTCAAACTTTTATATGATAACGCCAAGAATTACATTGAAATAAAATATTGGACATTGAATGAAATGATTTAAGCGCTTTTATGGATGAATCGTTTTACTCTTACAGTCTCTCTTTGGCATCTAGACGAAAATTTACAGGTCTTTTTGAGCTTTCAATTTCCTCATATGGACCGATCAAAACCTTCTCTTAATCGCACATATTTAATGTGATCCTTGAAAAAAAATCTAGACCTTTAGTTGATATGATAGAAGAAAATAGTGGTATAACTGTAATAAAATCACTTTTCTGTCATCATTTCTGTTGTTTTTTTTCATTCAATTTCATTTCAAATGATATGCATTCGAATAATATCTGCCTATGAATTTGTTGTTTTTTTTTCTTCAAATAGTTGTTGCATGATGATGATATATATAAAAAAAGTGTGTATAATAAAAGTGTAAATAAGAACCATTTAGAAAGCAATCTAAACATATAAAAGAGACATTTTCTTAACGTTATCCCTTATTTAATTTTGTTTTGTTTTTCTTTACTTTTTTCAGATTCAATTTATTTGCACAAAAACAGAAAAACGCTCTCCACTTAAAATAATAATAAGAAGTGTTGAATGAATAGGAGAGTAAAACGCTAGAAGCAGGTCACCTACAGCACCATTTTATTATAATCACCATCATCATCATCATTAAATTTATTGTTGTTGTTGTTTCATTTCCAACTTAATGTGGAAAACGCAACTCAAATTAAATTGACAGAGAAGAAAAATACTCTCAAGTGACATAACGAGATACAGAAGCAACTGCTTTAGGGAAATACATAAATAAATAATAAGGCATCGGATAAAAAAACAAAAAAAAAGTGAAAAAAAGGTAAGTTTTGCTATTATTTTTTCATATTCCGATTTCGGAAATCGTTTTAAGTTTAACTGCCAATATAAAATTACATCCATTATTTGACTATTTTCCTTTTTTTTTGTATTTTATGAATTGTGTCAAGGTCAAATTTAGTCAAAAAAATTTAAGTGTAAGATGAGACAAAGAACAATACCGTAGGGCATCATTAAAAGAAAAGTTTACATCATTTTATATAAAATGAGCTCATTTTGTATTTCCCAAAAGGGACCAATTTTCCATTTGAAATCAAAATATTTTAATAAGACAAAGTTTTACAAGTTAAAAAAAAATTGAACATTTGTGTCAAACGTCATAAAATTTCAAAAAGTTTCAAGTATATTTCGAATCGATTTTCATAGTCAATTAAAATGATTTTAATGTAATTTCCTACCTTTAGGTCACAAGTTCATTCAATCATTTTCTTTCTCTTTTAATTTAATTAAATAGTCGTTATGTTATTGTTAAATAGGACGATGGTAGATTATTTTTAATACAATTTTAGATCAAAAAACACAATAATGATAATCAACAACCTTTCAAAATAATAAATTTTAAGCTATATGAGATATTATTTTACCGTTATAACTCTTGAAACATTTATCAAACATTAAAGCATATAAATTCAGTCAAGATTTTTGATTTTGATAGAAATCGGATTTAAACTAGATAAAAGTAATAATAATAATAGTTGCGATATTATTATTATTTAAAATAAAAAAAAGCATTAAACGTATACTCGTTTTGAATTTCGTGCCCATTCAAAAAATGTCTGATCCCATTCCAGTTAAAATATGTTTGGTACGTTCATGTTTTTTGAGGTATATCTGTATTGACACTGATGATTGTGTAGTTATTTTTGGTGTATGGGTTATGTGAAGGTATTGAATTAAAAGTTTTAACCAGTATTGTACAATGTTCATAGAAAAGTGATAGTTAGGGTCGGTCAAATATGGTGAAATATTAAAAAATTATTAAAATGAAACAAATTACGAGTTATTTTCTAATTTTAATGTATGAAACGTCTCTGTGATTGCTTAGAAACCGTTAAACTTAAGTTTAAGAGCCTAATCTATGCTAAAAAGCCTTTTGACAAATCCAAGCTCGATTAGCAACCTTCAGAGCATCGACGTTTAAAGATATTTTTTCAACTCATTTTAATTAAGCTACAGATTAATTTCAAATTTTACAATTAAAATAATTACAGCGCATTAATTACGTATTAAAATAAATAGAATTTTTCAAGATAACATCTTATGATCCAATATAATTCAAGGATTTTCATTCAATATTCATCATTTAAAGTAAACATATATTTTCAGTGTTAACATTTTCAATCAAATCAAACTCCCACTCTATCAGAGTGCTGTAGCATTTTTAAGCCAGCATCTAAAAAAAAAGACTGTTAAAAGCAACATTATTTTAAAGCCCATTTATTTTTAACGATAAATACACACACACACAATTCCATTTTGTATATTTAAAGTGTGCAATAACTCTTTTATGTTGAATATTATTATTTTCATAAAAGTAAAACAGAGTTTTGAAAAAGAGTCAAATAAGCATTTGAACCATTTGAAATCGACAAGTCGTTCATGTTCTGTGCCTTTCTATTATTTTTATTATTTGTATGGGTTTTAATAATATTTAATTTTAAAATAACGTAACACAAAAATTTTATGTTGGTGTGCCATTACTCTGTTTATTGCTAATGTAGCACGCAGGCTATCGCTCTTATTGAATAGATTTCGCAAGACAAATAGACGAACAAACACACACACACACACTGTATACTGGTATGATGATTTTAATATACCAATTTTAAAAAGAC
This sequence comes from Culicoides sonorensis, assembly GCA_900002565.1. Classification (NCBI taxonomy): domain Eukaryota; kingdom Metazoa; phylum Arthropoda; class Insecta; order Diptera; family Ceratopogonidae; genus Culicoides; species Culicoides sonorensis. The sequence goes on along the minus strand of LN483441.1, from coordinate 255,111 downwards.
GTTTAAAAAGACGCGAAAAATATAGATAATAAATAAAGAATAACAACAACATGAATTGCAATGGTTCATGTCTTTTAAATAACAACAACAACAAAAAAATGTATCAGAAACGAAGAATAAGGTCTTTATTCATCCGTTTCGTGATTCGTCAAAGTTGCGATGTGAAATAAACATAAATAAAAAAATTATTATAATGGTCGATTTAATGTTGCACAAGAGAACATCACTATAAAATATCTATGATTGGTATCAGTGTACACTTAAATAGCATATCTAATATAAAAATTAACTTTGAAATAGTAATTTTTAAATTAAATATCTTTTTTTTATTATTATTATTATTTGAAACTCTAGAGTAAAGGTAATAATAATAATAATAGTTTTAAAATCGACACGATTCCCCGTTTTTATTTCATATTATTTTATTTTAATAATACTTTTTATTTTTTTTCAAGTACTTGCACAAACACACACGTGCATTAGCTTATAAAAATGTAAATCCGTATCGACACATTTTCTGATTATATTGATATTTTCAATTTTATTTTTTTAACATTGCATTTGTAATTTTGTGTCGCGCTATTGAAGCGAATGATCATGATTGTGCGCGCTCACACTAAGTGATATTATTGACTGTGTGTGTGAAAGGAAAGCCAGACAAAGAATTATCTGCTTATTTTTAATAGTTAGTGATGCAAAATTAAAAGGGCTTATTCAATTCACATTGCGAGACATGATTCAGAGACGAGATATGATGAAATGAGAATTCAAATGCACTTTTACCTTTTCATCAAGGTTTTTGATGTACTTGTTTGAATGAGGGAATCGAAATCAAATGAAAAATATTCAATCGAATCTAAAATAGTGGAAAAAAGTAATTTGAAATGTTACTATGGAAATGGATTTGTGAAAAATGTTTGATTCAAATTTCATTAAAAATAGGCATATCAGAGACAGTTGAGCAAAATCATTCCAAAATGAAGCGGCGTCACAATGGGACACCTCACTGGTTGATTTTGAGCCTAGACACCTTCCATGTCACTTATCATACCAACAGGCAACATTACATCATGTCAGAATAAAAACAGTTTTATCTAAATATAAATTTTAAAAAAATAAAAATAATCATCATTAAATGTAAAATCATTAAAAAGCAGTTAAAATTTTCTCACGCTTCAATTATTTGTTATGTAAGCCCAACATATTTTTTGATAAAAATGAATTGAAATATGTCATGCAGTAGTTATTAAAATAATTCATTTGGAAATAAACATTTACAGGGATAATTTTGTTAATGAGATTTTTAAGGGATTTTTTTTTTATGAAAATTGAAAATTATTGCTATTTTTAAACTCAAAATCATCGATTTGACTCTCTTTTAAATGATTCTGGTCATGGCTGGTCTCAATATCTATGAAATTTCCATTAAAACAAAACAGTTTTGAAAGGAAATAATCTAAGATCAAACTCTAAACGCTATTAATTTTGAATACTTCTTTTCAACTCTTTTTCATAATAATCTTAAATCACAACTCTCATCATATCTCTCACTCTTGCTATTCAAAAATTTCATTCACTTCTTTTCTTATCCATGTCGGATCAGATTAAACATTATTACTTTGTCGTTACATTTAATTTTTTTTTTGCCTTTTCTTTTTTCACTTAATTTTATGTATATTGACTATGGAGGTGTGTATGTTTGTATCTGTATTTGCCTTATTCAATAGAACAAGAAGTTGCATAGTAACATATAATTTTATTACACAGTGAATACAATCACATACATGTTGAAATGATTTTTTTTTCTTTCATTTAAAAGTAATAGAAATGCATTTTTTTCCTTTAAGGTTGTTAAAATATCATAAACACATACATACATTGAAATAGAGCTGTTTTTGTGGTTTATTATACTTCTTTAACTTTAACATATATGCCGAAATATTTCTACAGTTATTTAGAGTAGCACAGTCACATTAAATTGATGATGATTATATGCACTGATAATATTATTCTGACTATTTTTTATTATTATTTTATTATGCTTTTCCTCTTCACTTCAACTTTCTTTGTTCATGTCGATACATTGTTGGCATATGATAATATACAGAAATGGACATAAATTTGTTGACATTTTTCGGTGTGTTGTTCCGCATTTTTATGTATGTATCCGAAATAAATGTAGTGCTTCAACATAAATTTCAAAAAAAAATTTCCTACTTTTTTATGATTATTATTATTGTTATTAGTACATACACTTTCTAAATGAATGACGGTAAATTTGAGTCGTGAATTTGAATAGACAAAGCAGTAAAATTATTATTATATTATATTATTATTTTTTTGGTTGATTGGATTCATTATTTTAAAGATACCAAACCCATATACACACATTCATTTTATATACATTCGTCATGATGGTGTCAGTGTAAAGTTACGTTTCTATTTGGATTATTATGATTGTATTTATTAATAAATGGAAGTAATTTTTATTATTATTATACATTTTTGTTATTATTAATATTGAATGGATAATACATGAAATTCTTTTGTGAGAACTACGAATATTAAAACTAAAATCAACTGATTGATGATAATGATGATTATTTTAAGTGCTATTTTGTTTGCAAAGTTTCAGTGTTAGGAAAAAAAAATAATAATGATAATAATCAAAGAGTGAACACTCAAATAAGCACAAAACAATATCAAAGTTCAGTCAAATGAAGCAAGGAAAGGCATGAAAATAATATAAAGGTTACTTTTAGAGAGAAATAATAACACATTTAAATAAAAGTAAAGAGTAATCATAACCGTAACAAAAATGCACACATAATGTAATATAATATAAAAATAACGAGAAGTATTTGCTAAAGGTATGTAGGTGAATTCTTTATTTTTTTTGTGTTCAAGTAAAAAGCAAAGTAAATGTAATTTAAATTATGTAGTGCAAAGAGGTCGAATATGGTTGTTATTGTTCTTTTATTTAACTTAATTCGTATTGAAATCTGTTTTGAGAATGAAAAGAAATTTAAACAATTGATTCTCGGTTGTTCCTCTTCAATGAAGCTTCAATTCATGAGTGTTTTTACTAAAGCTTGATCAACATTCAAGTCAAAGTCTTTCAAAGTCATGAAGCCTTGAAAAACGTGAAGTATGTGCAATGTGAAGCCTTCATAATAATGCGTATGTTGACCAAATCCATCTGCTCATATTCCATTCTACTCAAAGACCGGATATTAACTGCATATCAGTAATTATTTATTTCAACAAACTCTAGTTAATTTCCAAAAAAAACTCCTATGGTATTCCGTATTCAATTTCAACAAACAAATAAAATTTAATCATATATAAAATGCAAAAACTAAAATATCATATTATACTTACTCTGTATCTCTCTCTCTCTATCCTTCTTGCATGACATAGCATGGCACTAACAATATTATTATAACTCTGATTTGATAAGCGACAAAACCGCATGATGCCTTGATATGTGATGTCAGATCATATAACAAAAACGTTACTGGTGTGCACAAAAGAAACATATACACTTGTGTATCTGTGTATTTTAAGATGACGAGAAAAGAGATATTGTTGTTAGTTATAAATTTGCTGCTGTTATTATTATTATTACTCTACTACTACTACTAAAACTAATACAATATTGAGTGACATTTTTGTTGTTGTTGCTGTTTTTGTGCTCATAAAAAGTTTTATATGTTTATTTACCATTCTCTTTCATTCACTGCACAATAAAAATAATGAACATATCACATGAAAATAAATGCATTTATATGCTATAAACGTGCAAGTATGGCAAAAATGAAATTTAACATCCTGTGTACTTAAAAATTTACTTTTATAGTGCTTTCTTTCTTCGTTTTTTTTTTTTAAATGTACTTAAATTAACTCAATCTATTCATATAACGATTTCTGCATAAAATTTTATATAAAATGTAACATTTTAAGGAGCATAACGATATTTGATTGATGAGAAATTGTTTAAAAAAAACCCTGATTCAAATACGTCAGTACAGGAAAATAAAAATTTGTTAATCTCTGTGTTTATTTTTTATCACATAATGATTTTCCTTTATGTTTATTTTTTTTTATATTTATCCTATTTTTCCTTCCTTTTGTGTTTGTTATAATAGACAAACAAACAGTGCATAACCTAATTTTAAAAATGAAGAAGAAGAAGAAGGAAAAAAATAATCTTAACAAAAATTCTTAAAAGGTTTTTCTTCTCTCACTCTCTCACACTCGCTATAATTTGCAAAGTAATTGTAATATGACGTAAGTACAAAAGTGTAATGACGGTAAAATATTGTTTTCACACCCTCTTTTCATTTCATTATTTTTCCTGTTATGCCATAATATTATGTAAAAAAAAAATCCTGTTGAAGAAGTACATTTATTTACCATTCGCATTATTAATCTTTTGTATATCACTTACACAGAATTCTCACAAAAGATATGTTTGAAGAAAGCGAAAAAAAACCATCATCAGAAACTTTTTTTTTTTTGATGTTTTTACTTGAATTACTTTTATTATTTTTTTTTATTATCATTGCAATGTTTTACATTCACTCTGTTTTCTGAATCAGATTTCGAAGTTTTTTTTTATATATTTGAAAAGCGAAACTTATTTATTACCTTCAGAAACTGGAGTATCAAATTACTGGTCGTAATAAAATAAAATCATATGAAGACTTTAATGATCAAGTCAGGCTTAACTTGAACGCAATGAGTGCAAATTTTTGAATTAAGATGTTATGGAAGTGTCTTGAATGCTTGTCCATCGTAAAAAAAAAGTGACAGTGGTAAGGAATACCTTACATTAACCTTACTGTACTATCTTAACTGGTTTACGATGCAATGTTTTTGAGTTATCAGACTTTTAATTTTCAGCTTTTTCCTTGAACCATCCAAATGCACTTTTGCGAGTCCTTAAAAGACACAAATTTCCTTTAAAAAAAGAATACAATTTCATGCGTGAAAATAAATAATGATTATAAAAAAAATTATAAAATGTGTTAAAGCTACACATGTTAACATATTTTTTTTCTATTCCTTTACTCATTTATTCAATTCTAATTCAAAATTCTATTCTAATAATCTTGTAAAATATGTGTAAATGTAACATACATGGGAATTGCACCCCACGATGAATAAATTTACTTACAACACAAAAATAATAGGTTTAGATTGTTTTCTCGCCATAGTAAAGAGTCAATATTGGTATATGAGGGTGTAATTTACTCATATTTTATATGAAAATGTAATTTGATCCAAAATATTTCTGTTCAATATTAATGATTTCATTCATTCTAGTTATATTTTATTATTTTATATGAACTGACAAGGTATCATAAAATTATTTGTGTTTGTACAAAGTTTTCTATTATTATTATTATTATGATTTTTAAACAAACATGAATCTGATTTTATTTTATTCTATTTTGTTTTACTATGCTTACTTTTCTGGAATTGTACTTAACTTTTCAATAAATTTAATGAAAAAAATTGTAGGTAATTTACAAACAAAGTCGTGTTTAATTAAAATTGATTAAAATTCAGGCAAAATCTGAGGTTTTTAATCTGATTATTATTTATTTATTATTATAATGTTAAATTTATGGGAATGTGATGAAGGACGAAGTTTTAACCAGTTTTTTATGTTTTTTTTAAGTTAATATTTACTTGAAATGGTGTGAAGTTATATTTTGATGATTCATTTGAAGGGTTTTTTTCCATTCAAGCAAGTAATTTAAATTAAATTGGCAAATAACTTTAGTTGAAATGTAAAAAAATCGTGACAGTTCTTCTTTTTCAATAAGAAAAAAAAATTAATTGTGAATTCATTTGTAAAATTTTTTAATATTTCTTAATTACTTCAAATCTGGAATTTATCGATGCCTCGCACTGTACTATTTCAATTCAAAAAACGTCATATTTTTTCTAAAAAAAATCTTTTTGCAATCTCCCCTTATATTAAAAAGAGAAGAAACAAATCTCATATTTCATTTAATTTTCGTTCAAATTTTTGCTTTGACACGCCAAATGTGAGTTAAACATACAAAATAATAATTTTCAATACATTATTTGCAAACTTTTACCTTTTTATAACAAACTTTAGAACATGACTCGTCATGACAAAAAAAAATCCAACTTTTTAAAAATAGAAATATTTTCTAAATTTAACACCTAACGTTACAATCAATTTCGGGATATTGACTCTTGTAAAATAATATGGGAAGGAAGAAAATTATTATAAGTTTCTTTCATTTAATTTTCATTCACACAATTTTCTTCGAGACACATTGATACAACAACATTATTCACATGTATGGGTTTGAAATAAATTGTAGAAATATCGTGGCTTCCGTTAAAAATACATTTCGCTTATGCTATAAATGCATTTCCTCTTTTTAAAGTTTAACAATATGAGAGTTTGAAAAATACATTTCATTTTCGATTTAAACACATTAATACTCGCTCAACTTGTTAAAATTGTATTTTGTATCAAAAAATAGTGTTAAATTGGAATGCCTTATTGCCTTTTATACACTTCAATTTAACTTTCTTGTGATACCATCTGGTTTCCTTCCATTTTCTTTGTACAATAATAAATGGCAACCCATTGCAAAATTTTTAGCCACATTATTTAGTTTTTTAACTTTATATGAATGTATGTAAAGAGCAGCAATGTGTCTTATAAATATAGAAAAAGTTTATAATGTATTATGTCTAGAAAACTAAAAACGCGAAGAACTCACATAATAATGATAATATAATAAAATATTTGAAAAGTCTGTAAACTTTAAGGAAAAATATTATCTTTTCGGGTAAAGTACTCACTCTTTTTTGATTACTTTTATACGGTTTTGTTCAGTGAATCTTTGTACAAGACCAAACTATGTGTTTTTATTATTATTTTATCATCTTACATTTAAAATTACACACATCAAGTCAAAAAATCCTAGAATTTGAACTTACTTATTAAAAATGTAAGATTTCGGTTAAAATCCATGAAATTTTTGACTAAGTGTGTGCCCATCATAATAATAATGTAACTTTTTGTTGTAAGAAAAACTATTTAAAGTAATTCGATTAAGTGCATATTTTACCATTATATTACACTCAAATTACAACGTCTTATGAACGTATATGTCTTCAGTGTGGGTGTGTGTATGTATGGGTGTAATCATCCTTTTTTTAATATTAAAAAATCAAAATTACTATTAAAATAACAATAATAATAATATTACAAGAGAACAGCTGGGAATACTTTAATTAAATCACAGCTGCTTTTTTTCATCATATCGAACCACATTCACACTCAAATTCAATGTGTGTGTGTGTATATGAATGAATATCTAAAGTAATTCAGTAATTTTAATTAGTGAATTTAAGGTTTATTTTAAAATTTATGACACGGACATTAATTGTGTATATAAAATATACAAAGAAAAAGGAATTTGTATCAAATCGTCACCCTTATTTTGCTTGTACATTGTGGTAACTATTTACATATTACAAGATGGCTTTATGTCTTTTAAGAAAAGCACCGTAACAGCACGATAAAACACTTAAAATAATAATAATAATGGTAATGGTAAGGAATTTCTTTTGTTGTTCAAATGACCTCAAAATTAATCCGAATATATTCCCCTTTTATACATTTAATTTTTTTTCTGTTCTATGCTTTTCACACTTATCAAAGGGTTTTGAAGGAAAATTTGAATAAATTGTTTTATTTTTTTACGTTATTTATTGATGTGAAATTTGTCGTCCTGTAACCATATTGTTACATGTAAGGTAATGTGTGTGGAGGTGGAGTAAGATAGCAATCAAGACAATTAATGGTGAAACAATAGAAGAAAAGAGACGTTGTCAAATTGATATTCAACATTAAATATTAAAAAACAGAGAATTGTGATATTTGAGGGTTGGAATTTTCGAGTTTTGGTCTTTGATGTGAATAGATCGATGAAAAATTGAGTGGAATAAAAGGTTTTCGGAAGGAAGAAAGGTGTTGAATGGTCTAAACGAAGGTGGATCGAAGGCTTCCAACAACACCTAAAAGCAAAATGGGTGAAAAATTGGAAAGAGAAAACCAGTCAAATAAATTGTCTTAAAAACTTGATCAAAGTAGAAACTTTAAAATTTCCAAGGATTCCTAGTTGATCACAATGGGATTCGTTAGGTCTTCTGCACCTAACCTTCTGAAACATGAAAAATCACTTCATTCAAACAGGACATTAAAGTTTAAGGTTTAAAATTCACTTTTTCTCTATTTGAACTTTACATAAAATGAAATAACTTGGATATTGTACAGTCGTGTAATTATAATGAACCCTTTTAATTTTTGTACCCTTTTTCTTCTTGTCTTTCACATTTTCCTTGTATTACAACACAATTCATATGTAGTTTTATGTAAAAAGTACTTTTAACAACATTATAAGCTATATTTATATTCCAACCAAGACCAACATTAACTTCCTTAACAACAACTTTCCCGGTTTAGTGGCAAAAACAATTTCAAATGTGTGTGTGTGTGTGTGTGTGTAGACTTTTCCCAACTTGACTTGTTATTATTTTTAAGTTTGAGTTAAGGATCATAAATTATGGTATTTGATTTCAACTCTTTGATGATGAAAGGTCGTGCGATTTCTTAATTTCATATTATCCTTTTAAATTTCATTAGATGTTCATTAAATCATATAACAAAAAAAAATTACAATGTCAGTTATATCAAATTGCCCTATTTGTATCTCATTTTTATTACATTCCAGAGTGTTACTAATTTCATAATGCCCTAACATTATCGCTAGGCTTGTGTTTCATACAAAATGCCACATCATTTCTCAAATTTCGCCTCTAAATGTTACACGAACAGTATTCTCCTACTTTTTCACTTCTAGTACATAACTGACTCTTATTTTTTAATATTATTATTATTATTTCAATACTTGACTTTTAATACTTTGAGTGTATGTAAACAACAAGCAAACATTTTGTTTTTTTTTTTGTGAATGTACAATAAAGAAAATAACAACAATTATAAAATATGAAGTTAACCCTTTTATACATTTTACATACACTCACTCTCAATGTATCTTTGTTCTGTTTTTTTTCTTCTATTTAATACATAATATAATGGAACCCACAATAGAACCATAGTAATAAATGTACATAACTCGTTCCCGTATTATTATTATTATTATTTTTTATTTTTTTAACTGTAATTTTATATAAAAAAAAAATTCTAGCTTAAATATGTGTGTTATATGGATATAAGTAACAAAATGTGTATCTTTTTTTCATAGAATTTCATATTTTTCATTGAATATTATGATGCTTGTTGTTATTATTATTATTATGATTTTCTTCTTTTTTATAAGAGTACTTAATTCGAATATATGTTTTTTTTTTGAGTGTATGCTAAATACTGTTTTGTTCTATTCATGTTTTCTGTTACTTTTTTAAAAAAAAAAATACATTTTGTCGTTGTAGTTGATTTCTATTTTGATTGCTATGGAGAGATACTTAGGGTTGCTAGATGTAACCACATAATTGATGATATAAAATGATAAAATTTCAGTTTTAAGATGATAATATGAAAATATAAAGAAAATTTGAGGAAATCAGAGTTTGAAAAGTAAAAGTCGTCCATGACCCTCTGAACTTATTTAGAAGTATCCAGTGAGCATAAAAAGCGCTTCCGTAGACTGCTAAAGTCGATCATTATCTTAGTCCAATGAAAATTGTCGGGTAATTTTCAATTTATAGTGTAATCTTCTGATTTTGCACTTTTTTAGAATTTAAATGTATTTATATCATTTCAAACAAAAACAAAAAATCTCTCTTACCCTTTAAAATTTTTTTTTTTTTACTTTCTCAAGGCCACCTTCACCGATTTCACTGACTCATCGCGTGTTTTTAACATAATATTCATAAAAAAATGAATCTCATACTAAAAAGCTCTCATGAGTCCTATAAATTATGAAATTAAAATTAGTTTTTTTTTTAAAAAAATACATACTCATACTTGAAAATTTCCACAGCGTAATTTTCCATCCATTTTTTCATTATGGAATTAAAAACAGTTAACCCTAGCTCAAATATGTACCTATACCACAATGAATAATTGGCCTTGTTGTTACCATTATTGCTTATACACACCCACATTTTGTTGGTTTTCTTTTAAAATATAGAATTTTTTTCCTGTTAAATTGTACAAAGGAGTAAAATTATTATTATTTTGAAGAAAATTTGTAAAAAAATCTGTCTTCAAATTTTGATATCAGTTTAGATCAAGGGTACGATAAGCGGATTTTGAGCAATTCTGTTTAACATGAAATGAAAATTTTTCAAAGTGACTTTCTGTCCAAACTCCAATTTTCGGAGCCCCGATTTTACTTTGAATGGTATGTCAAATTAAGGTTGAAACCCGTTTCTTAACATCATAATGCAATAACAAACAACCATAACGTAACCATTTTTATTTGTTCTTTAAAAAAAACGAGTGAAGATGCTTGTTTTGTAATAATAATAATTTACAGGAAAATTTAGTTACTTGTGATGTTTACTCTACAAATTTATTTAAAAGAACATTTTAAATAGAAAATAGCGGGCAAAAAATTAAATTTCTCTAAGGTGCGTGTCTTTGTGTATATCTAGTGATTATGTAACGCAATCTTTAACTGTGTGTCAAAAAAAAATAGAAGAAGAAGAAATTTAAATAAACAAGAATGAAAAGCAAACATCAGTTAAATAATAATAATAATAACAAAATCTCTTTATAAGGTATAAAAGTAAGAAAACAGAAGGAGGCGGAAAAAAAACTTTATTTTTCTCGTCCTCGTCATTACTTTTCTTTGTGTTATATTATTGTTGTTTGTTGTTTTCATTTATTTTATATTTTCGTTTTTCTTATGAGAAAATTTTCTCTTCAAAATTACATGGTTACTTGTATTCTCCTCGTTTACTAATTTATTTTATGGTTTTTAATATTAAACTTCGCTTTACCTATTTTTTATTTTATTTTTATTTTTACCACCCGATTCATGATAAAATGACTTGTGTAGTAGCAGAATGATAACAGTAAAAAAAAAATTGAAAAAGAAAATCATTTTCAATGTTTGGTCGTGCATATTTTCCATTTTCTTTTTTTTTTTTGCTTTGTATTTTATTAGTCCTCTAACATTCCTTTGTAGCATAAAATTGCGTAATTTTAAGTGAAATGTACTTGACGTTGTCCCTTCTTCTTCTGAAACATCATACAATTTAATAGATTTTTGTGTTATTTTAAATGTAAAAAATAGTCATAAAATACAAAAATGTTGATATTAAAACGTTAATTTCGTGTTTTTTTTTTGCAAAGGACCAAGCTCTAAAAATAAACTTAAATAAAAATTTTAATAGTGAATTCATTCTGTGTATTAAAATATAAAAGGTTGTCATAAAAAAATAAGAAAAAAAATTAAATTGAAATTAAGGATCCACTTGAAAGGTTCATTAAAATGACTTTATCTGAGAATAAAATTCAAAAGTGAATTTTATAAAATTACAAAAATTATGAATGAATGAAAAAAGGTTTTTTTTAATGAAATAAGTGGCTGTTACAGCTAAGTTTTTAATGATGACGGAAATTTTGTTCACAATTTTCTTTTTTTCATCTTAATTTTTAATGAAATCCACTTATGGTGTGTAATAATGAAATACTTTAGTGAGGTGTTCTAAGAAAATTATTTATTAAATACTTTTTTTCTTGGAATATCTTTCTTAATTGTGGTGAATTTTTAATATTAAGATTTAAATGAATGTTTGAAAATGACACTAACGATTTTTTTCTTTCTTTTCATTTTAGGTATGTTTCAACATTCAATTTTGAGTTCCATAAACGGACTTTCAACACCTTGCTCTTCAATTTTCTGCTTTAAATGAAAAATATTTTTCTCTTTACGAATAATTTCCAAGCATTGTAAGTTTGCTATTCAATCACCAAAATCCCACACGCCTCAATTACTCAAATTCACATATGAGTTCTAGTTAAATTATGATTTTATTATTATTAATGATTAGGGCACAAGGATAACATAAAACAATATAATCCAAAGTTAATGGAGAATGGGAGCAGCAAACAATGAAAATAATAAAAGAAAAACATTCACATTTAAGGATACAAGTACAAAAAATGATTTATATCTTATCAGAAATGTTTATGGGTCTTAAACGTGTGTGTGTTTGTGTACTTAATAGAAGAAGTAAATCACAATCACTTACACGTTCACGTACACACACACACACTACACATGTTAGTAAATCATTAAGTTATTTTGAATTTTCTTGGGAAAAAAAACCATAATTTATGAATGGATATGAAATGGATTAACGATTAAAATATATAAGAAAAAAAACCAGATTGATTGAATTGAGTTGATTAAAATATGTCAAAATCGAGTCATAACTCTTCCTAAAGTAGCATGTGCCTTGAAAAGTCTTCATATGCCTATGAATTTGTATTGTAATATGTTTCTCAGCTACTTTCAAGTGATTTCATGATTAAATGACATTCATAATGGGTTTTACATTTACAACAAAAACGTTTATGTGAACATAAATTTTTACAAAAAAAAAGGAATGAAATCCATTTAGAATGGAGAGAAAAAAAAACACCCAGACGAACTGTGAACATAAATTAATACATAATCTTGATTGGAGAATATGTGAATTGTTTTTGTCCTTTAGTCACTGAACATAAATATGGGTGGGTGTGTGTGTGTGTGATTGTGTGTGTGTTTACAGGACTTTTACTTGTGTTATTGTTATTGCAACTGAATCTGGACATTTATGTGGTTATTTTTATTATTATTACATTATTATTCAATTTTGAAAACAAAAGCAAGGTAGGATTTTAAACCAAACACACACATACACACAAATTTATTGATTTATTCATTATATGAATGGAAAATATCTCAGGAAATTTATTCCTACATAAATCTGTTAATAAGCATTCTGTTTGAATTCTCATACCACTTCAACGTAATGCGTGGCGATATAAAATGAATTATTATTACAACACAACTCAGAGTGTGTGTGTGTGTGTGTGTCTCTTGTCACTTTTGTATTTGGGATGTGGGTGTTAGCGCGCACACACACTGGAGACAGGAGAATAATGTTAAGTAATGAGATAATTAATTGGGTTCAGTGCCAAAAATTTAATTCTTTTTTTCAGAGCTCTTATAACTGAAATGGTGTGTGTGTGTGTGTGTGTGTGTGTATTTATCGCATTTTAATGAGAAATGATAATATCTGACACTAATATGAAATGTATGGAGAAAAATGATAAACACAAAAATATTTTACTTTAAATGTGTATTTTCTTACAACTTAATTCAAGGTTTTTTTTTCTATGTACATTATAATAAATTTATATAAACAAAGAAAATAAAAGTAGGAAGTTCATATTTTATATTCATTTATACCGAGGAATTATGTGGTATTGCGTGAATTCACGTGTCATTGTCATGATATTTTTTTTAAAAGGAGGTGGAGGAACAGCTTCCATTTCTTTCTTTTCACATAAAATTAACATTTAATTTTTTGTGTGTATTGCTTTCGATGACGATGATGCTCATAATGAATAAAAAACGGAAAAAGTTGATCATTAAAAATTTCTTCTCAAAAAAACTTTTTAGTCATAAAGAAAGATTAAGACACACACATACACATGCCTTTCATATACCACACCATTTAAGCCAAAGCTCAACTCTTTTAAGACACACTTTGATACATTTTCATTAAAATATAAGATAAGATATAAAATAATGAAAAAAAATTAAATTGAATTCCTATTTTTTTTTTTTTATATCATCATACTGCTTGATATGAACTTAAGAATAAGTGAGAGAGAGCAGAGAAAATTTATTTCCGTTTAAATCAGTAACAAGTTGCAAACTTATAAACGCCACTGGCTTTTTTGTCACAATATAAAGAAAGAATTTTCTATTCTTCTTTTTTATGTAGAAGAAAATAAATCTTTTTAAAAGAAAAGTATTAAAAGTATGGCGCACCACACAAACATAACACACACATACGGAAACATACAAAGATAGATAGAAAAAGGAAAAATCTCGGTGTTAAAAAGAAAACTTTTTTTCTATTTATATAATTTGTATATGTGTGGGTAACTACAGAATCACAGCATTATAAAAAGAAAAGGAGGAAATTCAACAAATTTTTTTCTGGTTTTTTTTAACATCGAATATGATGTTTCCCATGAATGGCAGAGAGTCGAAGTGAAATCAACTGTCAACCTTCAGATAACTAAGCCTTGTAACTCCATGTAACTCCATCGAAAAGTTTTCAATTTAAATTGAAACTTCTAGCTACAGTTTGTGAAGTCTTGTGATAGAGAATTCTCACTGTAAATTGATTTGAGACAATTTTCATTGAAATAAAAAAAAACGTTTGTTCTACTTTTTTTGTCATTTTTCATTCAAATAATATCCCATATCTTAAATTTCATTTAAATGTTTTATTTTCAAATAATAATAATAACAATAAACAAAGAAACAAAAACTAAACTTTTTCCCTCAAAACAACAGAGGATGATCTCTGTGGTACTAAAATTTCAATGAACATACAAAAAAAAAATCTAAGAAACAAAATAAAAGAATAAAAAAATATAACGGATTGTTTTGTTGCATTTTATTGTTTGTCTTAAAATGTTATATTGTTCTGCTGTGTCATTTTATATGATTCAAAACCATCAAAACATTGTGTTGTACCTCCAGTTTGTTAGCTTAGTCGCGAAACTGAAAATATAAAGTACCACTAAATTATATGATCTGTGATATTGAAAACGTTTTCTCATTAAATTGCGAGTAAATCTTGCATAAAAATAAATAACAAAAAAAAATAACATAAAATGATACAAAATATAACAAGAAAATGAAAGACATTGTCATCATCATCGTATTTTCCTCGAGTGTACATTCATTGTTTAGTGTTGAATACATATAAAATGAAATAAAATAAAATTTTCGCTATTGTTTGTACAATTATAATTTTAAATGGTATTAGAGGTATAAATGCCATGTCATTTTATTATGATATAGACAATAATAATAAAATTCATTTATTTAAAAATATTAGAGATTATGTTGAAAAAATAATAAAAATAATAATAGCAATATTTAATCGACAGAAACGTATTTCATCCTGAAATTGTATGGTGGTGATGTTTTTTTTTCTATTTATATTCATCCCCGTGGGTATTTTTATGTTTTCTTTAGTTCTTCGCAATTTTATTAATAAGAATGGCCGAAATTTATTTTTAAGGACACGACACACAAACATTTTATTACCATCGTTTTTCGTGTGTCTCTTATTTATTTGGATAAACGCCTTTTATTTTTGTGTTGAATGTTGGTTTTCTTTTTTGTTTGTTGTTATTAACACAAAGTTATTTCATTATTTTGGATGCCTTAAGTTTTTTATGTACATAGTTATGAGATATAAAAATAAAAGGTAAAACACAATCAAGTTTAACAGAATCATTTTAGTGACAAGTCATGTCATTTAGATAGTTAACCGTTAATTTAAACCTGACTCGATCGAAAATTTGAATTTCAATTCACGTGGACTGAAATTTGATTTCAATCATGACATTTTGAGCATGAATTTAATGAAATTTCAGTACAAACCTCGTATTTTAACGTGACTTTTGAAATCGGTTACTGCCCAACTCTGGTTATCATGCAAAAAAGGGCAAAAAACAAAATATCTAATTACCTTATTTATTGCTTTTTGTTAGGAAAAATTTCTCTATGCCTTATATGAGCTTAACTTCCCCATATTTTCTAATATAAGTATGCGTTGAAAATTATGTACATTTATATCTATTCAATCCTCACGCAATGAACAAAGTAACAGAATAAACAAAATTAAAATATATAAAAAAAAAGAATAGAAATGAGAAAAGAATTAAGGAGTAAAGGTGAATTATTATAATATGAGGGTTAGCTTTGCTAAATTAAAATTGATAATGTAGGCGAAGGTCATTTAAGACTTTGAAAGCGTGTGGTAGTTTTTGATGGAACTTAATTATAGATAATTTGATATAGAATGAGGTAATAGTTTGATTAATATTTTTTGTTTCACCTTTTAGATATGAAGAGTCAAAAGTTTTTGATCAAAAATCATGATGAAAAATTACTCAAATAATAGAATTTCCATGTTGACTGGATCAAAAGCCCTCTGCTAAACCTAATTTTTTTCAAGTGATGCAAAAATTGATGGTCAAATGTAAATTTAGGGATAGCACACTGAATTTTCTCTTATTATTCATGTCAATATTCATTTTATAACATAATAAATGAAATATTGGAATAGGAATAGAAAAAACCACTTTTTTCTTCCCAATAAAAATCTGACTAATGCCTTTTCAATTAAAAGCTTAACTTTCTATATGTAAGTGCACATTTTATTTTTGTAATAAATGAGAAATGATGGAAAATATTACATTGAAAATCTAGATATTTTTTCTATGGATTCTATAGGTTTGTGTATGTTTGTGTGTTTGTAAGCTTTTGAAAAGTTTTAAATGCAACTGCTTTATACCACAATTACTATAAAATTCTGAATGAATATCACTTATAGGTTCACAGTAAATGTTAAAAATATTCATCGTAATCTATAGAGAATATAATTTTTAGTTTTAAAAAATAATAAAATAAAAAAAAAACCGAAGAGTAAAGTAAGAGTTTTAAGTATGAGAGACACCGATTCAATTATATGCATAGTTGATTTAATTAAAAGTTTTTTATGTATTTTCTACAGAATAAAAAGGTTTCGTTTGTATACTTTGCAATGTTGTAGATTTCTATCTATGGTTTTATTTTGTGTCGATGTTTTTTTCCCTACATAAATATTTAAAAGCGTCACGATGATGATAAAAGTTAACGTTAAAAAAAAACTATTTTTCTATTCAACTCTATACATTATTTTGAACTACTAAACTCAATCTATCAGTTTTCTGTGAAATTTTGTACAATTTTGCAATTCATCTGTACCAAAACTTTTTTTTTGAATATGAACCGAGACACGAATAAAGTTTTTTTTTTTCATTCATTTACTTTACTGCGAGATTGCATTCGCTGAATCAAATTTAAACAACACCTAAAGCAAGGCACTATTATACAGCATTTTTATTATTTCAAAATTTATACACTGACATCCTTCTAGTTTAGTGGATACACTAAAAATATGTAAGAAAATTTTATTTTATAGAAAATATAATAATAAAATGAAATGAATGGATACATAAAAAAAGAAACGTACAAGTTCCATTTACAATGAAAATTTCCTCATCCACATGTATACAAAATACGGATTTGAATGTTAGGAGGGAGATATGAAAGTAAAATTATAGGATGGCTACGGGGATTATTTGACCATATAAGGGTTTTAAGGCAGAATTTATTACCTGGAGTATTACGATAATAAATGAAAATATAAAGGATCATCATTTTTCTTTGAAATAAAACGTGTCTTATGTCTGATTGAATCGATTTTGACTTGGAAGTGGATGAATTTGAAAATTTCTTATCATAAATGTCAGATTATATGAAAAACTTCAACTTATAAGATGGCTCGAAGGCTGATGGCAACATTGTTCAGTGTTTTTTAAATTGATTTATGTTTTCAAAACCATTAACAAAATCACCAGTAAATGTGATGTCAAAGCTACATCCTATCATATTTAACATCAAACTCTATTCGGCCATCTACAAACCTTAAAAAACATACGAAAAACACAATAAAATAGAAATGATGATGGGAAATACATTACTTACTCGCTCTTAACAAATATGTAGTGCTATTATGAAATATTTTAAGGCTCACATTTCAACTGTAAATACCGTAACTATCAAAAAATTACACGAGGATACTAAAAAATTTTTGGGAAAGATGTTGATTCCAAGTTCTGTCAACAGTGCATTTCAATTTTCTGGATTCAGATAAAAATGTTCACAGTTTGTCTTTAAATTCATTGTAAACTCACTTTCAAAATTCAAAATTGGCTCAATCTCAAACCCAATCTCATAATTCATCCACGATTCAAAGTCCATGATGCACTTGATCTCGAACTAATTTTTGACCTCCATCATTGACTTGATCTTGGTCAGTTAGAGCCCATTTTTGTTATGTTCCAGAGTAACCAAAGCAAAGAATCTCCTAACTCAAATAATTTTATAACTTGTATGTGCGTGAGAAATAACCATTATATGTGTTTTATGTTGAATTTTACAAACTGAATGTTAGTCTGATGAAAAATTACATGATAAAAGAGAGGAAAATTGAATATGACTGTGAATTTGGGCTCCGAACAAACATTGTATTATACGAAGGAGAAACAAAACGAAAAATATGGTGATGACGAGAATCACGATGCGATGCAGACTTTTTTTTCCTTCTTCTGTATACATTATCATGCATTATGTATGCTATTTATGTGTGTTCCGCCTTAACTATGTAAAAGGGAAGTGTTGTACAGACATTTTATTTTGAACAAAACAACAGAGAAAAAAAACTTTGAAATAAAATGTAGATCAGGATGAAAATTTGTTTCTATATTTTTTTTTGTGTTTTTCAATTTTTGTTGATTTTTGAATGTGTGTGTGTGTGTGCTCTACTTACTTTTCTTTGTTTTCCAACATTTTTCTCTGCATGTTCCATTTATTTATGAGTTTTATTTGTTCAAATTCACACAGACTTTGCTCCATTTTTATAATTCACATCATCATACTTTGTATTGCATTCACATTAAATGTGTCTGTACAAAAAAAAAACATAATCTTTTTTTTAGTGAAAAAAAAACAAAACTAAAACATAACACACATAAAAATGTTACTCTATTCTCTATTGTCTAGGGACTCTAACTGCATATCTGTACCAAATAACATCAAATATTATATGCTAGTAAAAGGTTTTTCCTATAAATTAAACAGTGAAAATTATTGTTTTTTATTTCATTGCATTTTATATGATTTTTTTTTCTAGTATTCAATGTTTTAACAGCAAATGGTGTTGGTTGATGCACATTTAAAAGTTTTTTCTATTTTGTTTTTAGTGATTATGCTCATTTTTTTTTTGTTATTAAATGTATGCACTCATAGTTTGGATTACGAAGTTTAAACATTTTAGTTTTTTTGCATGATTGTTATTATTTTACAATCGGAAAAGGAATTTTTTTGTCTCAAACTTTTACAATTACTTGATAATGAGGAAAAAATCTAAGTTTCAGCTGTGACTGTGAATTTAGATCTAAAAAAGTGTGAAATTGAATTAAATTGAATTCAAAGGAAATTATTTTTGAAAATTAAAATAATTTTAATATAAATAATCTAATAAATTTTTTTGTTTTTCTCTATTTTCAGGTATGTTTCAAATCTTTCGATGTTATGAAATGCCGGTATAAGGTAATCATTAAAAAAATTGTTAATGAATGTACTGTGTGAGATCTCGTGTGTCATAATTTTGAATATCTTAGAGTTTTTATACACAAGTAATGCATTAAAGTTCACTCGAAATCAACTCCAGCAAAAATACAATTCAATGTCCTGTTTAATATTGAAATATTATCCTTAATTTGTCCTTTTAAACTCAAAGTAATTCCTCTTCTTTTACAAACACAAACAACCCACCTCGATATTAATTCATTTTGACATTTACTTTTATATTATTATCGACACTTTTATATTTTCATCTGTTTGTCATTGATTTATTTTCTTCTCATTAATTTTATATGAACTTTTGAAAACATTTTACTTAGCAACCCCAGGATAAAAGACACAAAGGGATAAAAATGTATTTAGGGAAGAAAGAAAAAAAGTAATAATAATGATAAAATGAAAAGAAAATAACTTTACTTTTGCAGTCAGTCAACTAACTATAATAAATAAAAGCAATATCAATATTCTTTCAATTGATGTATTTTCTATTGATGTATTTTTTGTTGTAAGTAGAGAGAAAAAAAGGGATAAAGGAAATTTTTCTTTACAAAAACACAATAATACAAAGAGATGCAACTAAATTCATTATTACTTTATTTTATATAAGAACTTTCCGTTTATTGAAGAACTTCTTTGACCTGTATCTACCTTAATATGGATTCAGTCACTGAGAGTCGTCTGATAACGAATTTTAATGCAAAGCAAGACAATGAATACAAAAAATTTTCATTTATTGTCAACTTGTTAACGAAATTTCTTCTACAAACATACAAGGCTCATAATCGAACTCAATCAGGTACAGCCAAAATTCCATATTTTATGTCGTCTGTCTATTTGTACTATAATTGTTGAATTGAGACTAACTCGATCCCTGCAAATGCGTTTGTGTATGTCATTCTAGATCACGTTCTTAATTTTATTCTTTTTGCATACAAAAAAGAAAGTAAAACAATATAATCAAACTGTAGGTTCGAGACAAGTCAACATTTTTTTTCATTGAGAATAGGAATAACATAAAACATGAAAAAATAAATGCAAAGTCAAATAATATTTTTTAGTTCAAATATCACAAAAAAATAAAAAATGTTCTTTTTTATATACAAACAAAAAATTAAAATAAAATGTATATGCAAAAAGAAAACTGTATTAGGAAAAATGCCATACATGCCCAGGTAAATAAATAAACTTGACAAGGAGGAAAAAAAATGAACATAAAAACATTCTATTTCTGTAGAAAATAGACTCGTTTTTGAATATTTTTAGCTTTGTACGATACACACAAAATAAATTCTAAGTTTTCCTTGTTCTTGTGCTCTAGATATCATTATGTGATGTTTATGGATGTGAAAAAATTTTGAAAAAAATACTCCTTTGTTTGTGTCATGCTTATATTTTTGTGAGGAGCAAAAACACTGTTTATGATAAATGTTGAGTAAAAATCATTGAAAAAAATATAATATGACGAGTGTTTCAATGATGACGATAAGAATTTAGGTCAACTTGAACTTATCATAAATGGGTCTTGAAAAGTTTTTTGGCTTGAACATTTTTTCTTTTCATTTAAACTGAAATTATTTCATAGCCATCGTCAACTTTGATCACCAACTTGTACGTATTTCTTGTCTCTTCACTTCAAGTCAAGGCCAAATTCATAAAATACTTTTAAAAAATCTTTTTAAATTTCATTCCTTTTTGTACTTAAATCGGATAATTGTTGCATCTTTTTAATTTTTTCTTAAATTTTAATTTTTTTTTTTTTTTGTAAGAAATTCTCATCATTATTTTAAGTCATTTATAATTAAATAGATAATCGACACCGTAAATAATTACAATAATAATAACATTTTAATTATGATGGGAAATGCATTAAAAAACTTTTATTTTTTCCTTCTTCTTTCTATGTTATTATTATTGTGATTATTATGCAATGCATAAAAGTAATTATATTTACACTTTTTTTCTCATTGTATTCACTCAGAAAAAAAATCTTCTCAATTTAAAGTCCATTTTCATTTTAAAAAAATTTTCAAAGTACTTGGAGATGAAGAACATTTAAAGGGTTGATACACTCAATTATAATGTCTTTTCACTCTTTTTTTTGTTTTGTTTTAAAATCCTGCATTTTATAAAATTTTTTCACGTATCACTCACTTTCTATGCATATTTTTAAAAGTGCATTGTTGCATTGTCTCGTGATGATTTTGAATTAAAATGAAATAAAACAAAAAAAAACTTTGTCATATTACTTTACACAAATGAGATTTTATGTTTCCTCTCTTTTCTTGTCAAAATCTGTCTATACACTTATTATGAAATAATTTTAAAGAAAAGTTTTCTATAAAAATGCATTTTCATATTGACAAATATTTTAAATGGAATTGAATTACAAAAAAATCACAACAAGTAAATTGGAATAAGGATGAAGAATAAAAGGAAACCAACTCGACTTAACTTAAAACTTATCAAAGATTTTATTATAAAAGGAAAAATTTTATGAAAAACTGATTTCATACAATGAGAAAAGTTCAACCATTTTTTAAAGAGTTCACTTCCATTTAAATGTAATCGAATGATTTGAAATGGTTAAATTTTACATGTATGAATATTGAAATGAAATGACATGTAATTGTGTATTTGTTTGTGGTTATTCATGTGATTTGTCTTTTGTTCTGTAGTTTATCTTTAAATTGAAATGCAAAATATGGGAAAATTATCTCATTTTATTTTATGAATTTCAAGAAAAAATTAAAAATATGTTTGATTTATTTTCAATTCAAAAAATAAAAATTACAATGAGATACTTGAGACTACTTATTCACTCTCAGACAGTATTTACTCCAATTTTTCTCTTTAAGTCCCATTAATGTCATTTTTTTTGTTGTATTGTGTGTTAACTTGAGGACCAATATTTTTATGTAACTGCACTTTGTTGTCATAGAAAACATTTGGAAAACGTTAGGTGTAAAGCATAGGTTGGAAGCGCATTTTATTTCATTGAAATGAAAAAAGTAACAAATAAAATTTAATGATAGTCAGACATACAAAAAGGCTAGTAGTGGTCTACAGCGCATTTTCATAATTCATATCTCTCATTAAGACTTAATCCTAAAGATCTAAAATTGTTTAAATTGTCTCAAAAAACATCACTTTATATCACCCCTTTCCTATTTTAAATTCACAATTTGCTCTCTTTAAATGTCACATCCAATATTTCTATTTTTTACTTTCAATATGAATCACCAAGGGAACCTTTGAATAACTCTTCGTTCTTCGATAAATTTCTATTTGAAGTTTTAAGTACTCATCATTTCAAATACATACCAAAATAAATAACCATTCACATGGATATGAACCAAAATAAATGCAAGGAAACTGTCAGGATCCATCTCCAATTTAATAAATAAATAAAAAAAAATCAAATATGACATTGTTCAATGATGTGACACACACGTGCTTCGTATAATTTTACAAAATTGTATAAATTGTATTTTTTTTCGATATAAGGAAATATGAGAGATATGCTTAAAATTATAAATAAATAAATAAAAAATAGTAAAGTGTGGCACTCCTTATAAAAAATTAATATAATTATCATTGAAAAAAATCTAGTTTATATTAAAAAAATATATATATGAAATTAACTTCATCTCGTTAATTCATGAATTAAACAAAAAAAAAAACAATAATAGTATGACTACAAAATATGAAGTGGTTGAAATTGTGTAGGTAGTGTAAAGGTAAACGTATAGTTAAAAGGCAAATAAATAAATAAATAATGAAATAATTTTAAATTTATATGTTAAGTTAAAGTAAAAAAAAAACACAAATTATGTAAAATAACATATGAATTCTCTATTAAATGATACTAATAATAATAGTTTTTTGTTGTTTTACATCAATTTAGTAATATTTATAACAGTGTAGTTGTAATACCCCCCTTAGTGAGGTTATTTATATGTTTCTTATGGGTCACCTTTGTTTTGTTTCGAAAATGAGATATCATTTTAAAGTCGATTAGTTTAAATTTTAATCAAATATCGATTTTGTGTCTATAAATTATGTTTTGTTTCCTTACTTACTTGGACCTTACCATAAACTTATTTGATCTTTAGCTGAACCTTATCTTGTTATTGTGAACTCTTTTTCATAACCATTACTCGTCTTACATTGAGCTTATTTAGAACTTCTCATTGCAAGGCCTTATCTCATATATTTTAATTCGTTAATTTGTCCATTGCTTACCTTACATTTGACTTACTTGGACCTTATATCGTACTTACGATTCTTACTAATAGCTTACTTCTGAACTTTAAGAAGCTCTTAAATATTATTACTTTAATAATTGAGTTCAAGATTAAATGCAGTTTTATAACAACTCACCTTTACTTAAATTATTTATTTTACCCATTTATCGTCTTCATCGTACTTGTACCTGCATGAGTGTCAGAAAGTTAAGAAATATCGTGATCCAAAAAAAACTTTTCAATTCAATTTTTAGTTTCTTTCAAAAGTTAAATATTAATCTAGGTTTAGTTTTTTTTTTTTGGTTGTTGTACTTTTAAATTTTAATTCACGATTAAATGAAATTTTATCGTGTTAGCACAATAAAAATAGAGCGCGCGAGCACATTCCAAACTTTTTTATTTCATATATCTTCAAAATTAAAAAAAAAAAATATATAATAATAATAATCATAACATATCAAGTTGTTATTCCATTTCGTCTTTTTTTTCTTTTCTTCTTCATTTCATATATGAATTTTTTTTTACTTATTCAAAAAAAAAAAATAAAATGCTTTTTTAAATAATAAGGTAGGCAGGCAGTTCTGAATAGTTTTCTTTCGTTTCAACTTTTGTTACTAAATTAATTCCATATTAAGCGAATAGAGACACGTAATGATGTGTGTATTTTAAGGCTTAAACATGCAATCTTCTTTGATTATTTTTATTATTATTACTCTTAAATGAATGAATGAATGAAAAAAATGTACTTGAAATGTGTTTTTTTTATGTGTGTGTGTACATTAATAATAATAATAAATATGTAACAATAGCAAGTAATAATATGAATTGAAATGAAGTAAATGAAGAAAGAAAGAAAAAGTGAATTTCTTTTCAATTTCTTCATGAATAGACATCACAAAGTAAAAAAATTAATATTCCACGCATGAATGTGTGATGAATGCGGGTAACAGACAGCGATTCATTTAATTAAATTGCTCATTGTTAAACAAGAAAAAAAAATGACATCGCTTGTCAAATTTATCGTGAAAATGTATGATAAGTTAAAATGGTGGTGTTATGTAACTTCATTTCAACGCAATTTGAATTTAAGTCACAAAAATCTGTTAAAACGATGAAATTTTTTAAAGTATTTCCTTTCCAGATGTTAAATTCATCAGATCAAGTACAGATAATTTTTTGCGTGTTCTGAATTCTATTTTTAACCTGTCATTATAAAATCATTTACATTTAAATTATTATCTCATAAATGTTCGTAATCAGTCATCTCAATCGCACTTGAATAGCAAAACAACCAAAAAAATTTGGTACAAATATGGCAAAGAAAAGAAAAAGAAAAGAATGAATGGGAATTTTTCTGATGAGTATTATTATTATTTTTTAATTAACACACATTTAATATTCAAGATTCTTTTGAAAAAGAAATATTGAAGTGGCACCAAACACGTGACCTTCCCGCTTATTATTAGTATAATAAATAATACGATGCTGCTGTATAAATTTAATAATCTGAAGTAATTTGTTTTGTGTTACAGATTTTTTTTTTGTTGTATACACAATAAATTAATATTATGGTCATGTAAAAAAATGTAAAATGATTGTTGAATTTGAATTCAAAAAAAATGTTTTAGATTGTTAAATAATGATAGATGTAGTCCAGATTTTGTAGTTGTTATGGATCAAAGTCGGGTTAATTGAAAGAAGAACTTGAAAATATTAAAATTTGAAAACGACAAAGTGTACGATACAAAAAAGTGCATTTCATGATTCTACTATTTCGTGGATATCGATATTTGTCATTGATAACTGTGCAACGTAAGTTTTGACACAGACTTCGTAGAACATAAAGAGCATTTTTTCATGTTCAATAGCAAACACCCTTAAAATTCACTTTATTTTCATTCCATGATCCATTATTAAAATATTTGCTCATAAAAATCAACTTAAATACAATTATTCATCAATTTATTACAAAACAAAGACAAGAAACTGTTAAAGACTTGTTTAATGAATGTATTTCTTTTTTATATATTTTTTTGAACTACATTTTTATTTCCAAATCCCATACATACCCAAATAAACCAAATTAATCAAAGCATTCTCATGGTCATTGTCAAAATTAATTAATGATAAAATAATAAAATTAACCATAATAATGTCTAAAAATAGTTCAACTCACCCATATATTTTTCGTTTTATATCATATATTATTAAATGTAATTTGGACTTAATAAAAATTTTCTTAATAGAATAAAAAATAAATTTATCAAAGCATTGTAATATCATGGGTTGAATTACAAAAAAAAATTAAATAAATTTTGCTGTTCAGATTAACTAATAAAAATTCTTTTATAACTCAATTAAGACAACAAAATTGAGCTTATAAGAGATTAAATGAAAAGAAAATGAAAGATTGGATGAGTGTTTGTTGAAAGAAAGAGATGGAGAAAAAAAATTTGTTTTTTGAAAATGGTCAAGATGAAATTATTTTAATGATTATGTTTGTCTGGATGATTTTCATATTAACCCTTTTAGTTAATATTTGTGAGTTATGCTGGATTCAAAATGTTGGCAAGAAATTTGATAATTTCAGTTATTTTTTATTTAAAATTAACAATTCTGATTCATTTTAATATGAAATTGTTGTATTTTCTTCAAGGAATATACAAAAGGACATTTATTAGAGAAAATTAATATTGATGGAGACGCCTGGTCATAGTTTGAAACTTTCTTTTAAAAGTTAGTGACTCCCAAATGACTTCAATCAATTTTATTTTTATTCTTCACAGTTTTAACAATGTAATAATACCTAATTTCCTTTTAGAAATAGAAAAATTTGAGAAACGTGATTCGTGAATGATGAATTTGAGTGCATTTTCACCTTTTTTGAAATTCATCTCAACAGATTCGTAACCGAATGGGCTTTAAATCGTATTTTCTGTGTAAAGCCATGTAATGATGAAAATTTGCCTATTTCTTTGTTCATTGTAATAATTTTGGGAAACATAACAATTGTATGATTAACAAGAATGCATTCTGGATTTTAGAACTACATTGATTTCCTTACTAAAGTCATCTGCTTTCTCCGTGACTCTCATCTTCTCTTTTTTAGAAATTTAATCCATTTATAGAAGCAGACTTTCAAAATCTTCCTAAAAGCGTACTTTTAAATATCCATTTAATACAAAGACAGACCAGAAGAAAGAAAACTTTTCCAACATTTAAGCTTATCAAATTATTAAAAAGTTTATTTTTTTACTTCAACTTTATTTATAACAATGCGCAAAGCAGATGAAAAAATAATAATAATAATACGAATAATAATAAGTTTTAGAAAAGCAGAAAAAGAAGAAAAAAAACATCATGAATGAAAGAAAAATATCGCTTTAAGTCCTTGAGGGAACATCTATCCATTGAAAATGATTTAAGAAGAAAAGCTTTTAAAAATGTTTGTTTGCCAAGTCGTTCCATCATTTATGTTGAGATTAGCTCTCTTTGAGTTCAGATTGAAAATTAAATGATTTCATTGGAAAAAAATATATGAGAAAAATGATTGTAACCAAAGTTTCCTAGTTTTGTATCAAATTTATTATTATTATTATGTCCCTTTTTTATTATGGGATTTTTTTTTCATGTATATTATTTGAACTCACACCCACCCATTCATGACAATTGATCACAAATGGTCGATAAAAATTGTCTTTTAAAGCCCTAACATGCTCGAACATAATATTATTATGAAATATTACGAAAAAAATGCTACTTATTTTAAATAATAAATACACAAAGAGAAAGAGAGACAACAATGAGGTTCATGTTTATTGCTCGAATAAGACGAGAACGGAGACATGCCAACGCGAGTTTTTGTAGGAGGTGTGTGATGTATGTGTTTTTTTTTTGTCTAGGAGTAGTTAATAAAAAAGTAATATAATAAATAATATCAAATGGGCTTCTGTACATAAAATTATGTGTGTGTGTGTGTGAATATCAAATTTGACACGAAGACATAAAATAAAAATAAATTAAAGTGACAAAGTTGTCGACACAATATTAGACTATACACATGGTGGAAGATTATCAAAGATATTTGACTAAATTGATGAAAAATTGTGTGCTTTCTCATAGTAGTAAAATAAAAAAAAAAATATCCGGATTGGATTCAATATTAAACGAAACATGAAAAAGTATTGAGGCGTTAAGCTGGTCATTCTCTAAGCTCTTAGTAATCCCTTGAAATAATCCGACATACTTTTATTTTTATTTTTTCTCTCAATTTGAGGCTTATATTTTGATAATATATAATGAAATTGTATTCAAATGCTTTATGATGATGAAATTCACACACAAACACACACATGTCAAGAAATTCATATAAAATAAAATAAAATTGACGTTGTTGCTTGATCATGATGATGATGATTATGACGACGCCACATAACATCCACAGCCTCCAATTTAAGAAAGAAAAAAAACACTCAACTACTTCTACATTTTTATTTATAAGAGCATTGTTATGTTCCGGCATTCAAACTTCTTATTTACTCAAAATAAAGCTGTTTCTTTCCATTTTATTTTTCTTTTTCCCATACAAATAAATACCTTTTTATAAGAATACATTTCATATAAAAGAAACAAATGTTAACTATGAGTTGAGTAAGGTTTCGTAAATTGCTCACATTTAACATAAATTGAAAGAATAATTCAACAAAACGAGAAGAAGTTGAAAAAAAAATATAAAGCACGATGTTGTTTAGCAATAACAGTACCAGTTATGCGAATTATGTTTGTGTGTGCAAAAAATAAACTCAATGCGTGCTGTATCGGTCAAGATAGAATTATTTATTTATGAAATAAAACTGAGATGAGGTACAGTGACTATTCCATATATCATTTCAAAGATCACAAGTTTGAAAACCGTTAAATTTCATTTCAATGAATGTTTTTTGTGATGTTAGATGGAATTCGGACTGTATCAAAAAATTTTCCAGTCAATTTTTGTATCTATCTTGAAACAGTTTCTCAATGGAATTCAAACGTGGATCGTAGATGGACAACGTAAAATATCTATGAGTAAAAATGAAAGACACGATTTCAATTTTTCTGTGCATGATTTTTATTTTTTCTTCTTCTCTGTTGATTTTGGATTTTAATAATAAAATGTATGAAATATTTGATATGATTTTTACATAATCGTATAAAAAGGGAAATTTATTTATTTGCAATTCTATGTAAATTTATTTATTTTGTAGGAATGATCACTGAAAAAGAAAACTATGAAAAAATTGACCGTAAGAGGTCCGGAATCTGAAATTTCATTTATATTCTACTTTACCTCTAAAAATATTATTTGTAAATAATGCTAGGACACGAATTTCATTCACTCTTAATATAGATGGAATTATTTTGCTTACACATTTTATGTCAATTGAATTGTATTTTATTTTACTTACTCTCCTCTATTTCAATGGATATTTTCGTTTTTTTTCTTTTCATATACCTGACTGAACATTCACTTAACATTTTCATAGAAATTTGTATTTGTTACATCATATTCAATTCAGACAAACCAAGCTTTTGTCCAATAACAGAGAAAAAAATTAGATTTAGATGCGACGTGAATACTAGCAAGGATACAGAATTTTTATAAAAATGTACACATTCCACAAAGAAATGGACAAAAATTGTTTTATTGAATATGAATTTTTGTTAATCTCATACACTGATTAGTTCCAGGAATAGTAAATAGTAAAGGTTCGGATATGAGTGAAATGTAATGGTCTTGGGATTTGTAAAATATGAAAAATTTCCTTTTATATTGGAGGATTAGGTTGCTAAATCTCAAAACCATAACCATCAGCAATGAATTCATAAGAGAATTGGATTTTTTGAGGAATTTTCTCAGTCTTTCAACATTTCAATTTTATTTGATTGATTTTCATTAAAATTATCGTTTTTAAACCTTAAAGTACCATCAAATTAACAATTCACATTCAAATCACTAAAATAAAAAAAAATAAATAAATTACATTTTACTATTTCTCATAGAAAATAAATCGGTTTCACTATCAAATTCACGATCAATTCACAGTAATAAATAAAAATTGCATGTTATTTCCCATAATATGAAATTGAATGGTCACAACTCACATAGTTACCATACAGATACAGAGACAGACCATATATAAACGCATTAGTAATGCACAGACGCACTAAAATTAAAAATTATTATCTACTTTTTCTTTCATTTTTTTTTGTATATGAGAATTAAATGTGAGTGTGTGTGCTTTTTTGGTCTAGCACATAGCTCACTTACCTGATATGGAATTTAATAGCATACATTGAAAAATTTATGCTTTAAATTGAGATGCAATTTTATGATGAAATTATTAATAATAATAATAATAAAGTGCATAATATGTATCAATATCAGGTCTTTTGTGTCTGTGCTTGAGCATGCATAATCGATTTTTCACGAGTGTTTCATTATTATTGGATTACTTTGCATCAGCATCATCATCATTGTGAGGATGAGAACGATGATGATGATGATGATGTGAAGATAAGTGGAAAATTTTAATATGTTAACTTTGCCTAGTTTTTCAATAATAGGTGCTTTTAAGTGGAAATGAATTGATATTAGTTGAATGGATGGTTGTTTTTTTGGGTCAAGTTTTGTTCAAGTTTAATATCATTTGAAGAATTGAGAGCCTTAAATGTGTTAGAGAAGCAAAATATCAAATATTAATTATTTTTTATCTTTTTGGTTCATTTCAGATCACAAAACACAAAATAAATGACGGAAAAGGAGAACTAAGAGTTTGAGTGAAATTTAATAAAAGCCACGACACTCAACACAAACACACCCACACAAGAAACACCTCATTTTTGCACCGACACTCAAAAAATGAAGCAAAATCCAGGCTCATGGCTGACATTGCTCACCATAACGTTAATAATTGTACAAAATGCAACGGGACTGAGTACAACAGGCAGCAGTAAAAGCAATAGAGGCAACACAAACAATAATAATAACATAAATAATAGTAAAAGTGGTAGCAATAGAACAATAACACACACAGCAAATTTTGATAATGTTGTATTAAATCATCTAATTGTCGACCGAAATACCGGTCGTGTGATAATTGGTGGTAAAAATCGTTTGTATCAGTTATCACCGGACCTACAAGTGGTGATAACTGAAGTAACTGGACCACAAAATGATTCCTATGATTGTACAATTTTAGAGTGTCCAGGATCAACGAAAAAAGTTTTAACAGATAATGTTAATAAAGTATTGCTCATAGATTACAGTACAAGTAGACTTATAACATGTGGGTCATTGTTCCAAGGTATCTGTGAAGTACGTAATTTACAGAATATCAGTATTATTGAGCAACAGGGCCAAGAGGCAGTTGTTGCTAACAATGAAGATGCCTCAACTGTGGCATTTATTGCACCTGGACCACCAAATCCACCAGTTACGACAGTCATGTATGTGGGTGTCACATTTACAAGTAACTCTGCATATCGTAGTGAAATTCCTGCTGTAGCTTCTCGCAGCTTAGATGCGCAAAAGATATTTCAAATTGCAGCATCGGCCGTTACCACCGGAACACGCATGTTTATCAATTCTTATGCTAGAGAATCGTACCTCGTTAACTATGTATACGGTTTTAGTTCAGAGAAATTCTCATATTTTCTCACAACACAACTCAAACACAATTCACATGCCATACCAAAAGAATACATCACAAAATTAGTTAGAATATGTCATGAAGACACAAATTACTACTCATATACAGAAATTCCAGTCGATTGTATCGGAGGCCAAGAACAACAAAATGTCAAATATAATTTAGTCAGAGCTGCTTATTTAGCAAATCCAGGAAGTGATCTTGCCGAAAGTATGGGAATCACCATCAAAGATGACGTCCTATTTGCCGTCTTCTCGGATGGAAAAGGCAAAGAACCAACAAATCGCTCGGCATTGTGTATCTATCCATTGAAAGCAATTCGACGGAAGTTCATGCAGAATATCAAATCGTGTTTCTCTGGTTCAGGACAACGAGGCTTGGAGTTTATCAGTCCCAATATGGCATGTGTTCCAACAGTAAGTTTTATGAAAATTTTTAAAAATGTAGCTTCTTTTAAAATAAAATTTCTCAATTTCAGAAACTTCAAACAATCTCAGAAGACTTTTGTGGATTAGATGTCAATTCTCCACTTGGTGGTGAACAGCCAATTACAGCTGTGCCTGTTGCGATCTTCAATACAGAACTCACAGCTGTTGCATCAACAACAACAAGTGGTTTTACTGTCGTCTTTATCGGAACAAAATCAGGTCACTTGAAGAAGGTGGTCGTTGAATCTCAAACATCTGCCATCGAATATTCAGACATTCCAATTGATGAGGGTTCACCAGTCAATTCTGACATGCAATTTGACAAATCTGAAAAACATTTGTATGCCATGACAAAATATAAAGTGCACAAAATCAAAGTGCACGATTGTACTGTCTTTAAATCGTGTAGTGAGTGCTTGGGTGCCAAAGATCCGTATTGTGGATGGTGTAATTTGGAAAATAAATGTAGTTTAAGGTCACAATGTCAGGACGATGGAAATGATCCACTTTTCTGGGTTAGTTACAAAACCGGCAAATGTACAACAATTACAAGTGTCACCCCGCACCAACTGCAAAGGACAACAGCAAGAACTTTGGAACTCATTATCGACCATTTACCGAATTTAAAGGAGCATTTAGTGTGTGCCTTTACATTTTCGAGTCAAGAAAAGCCACTTGTTACGAATGCGACGAGAAAGCGAAATGGAGTTAATTGTACGACACCTCGAACTGATTTACTACCACAAATTGCACAAGGAAAACGTAAGTTGACATGAAATTTCATCTCAATACAAAATTTTAATTTAATATCTTTGAATTTCAGATCATTTTACAGCAAAGCTCTCAGTTCGAACCCAAACAGGACCAGATCTCGTTTCAACTAACTTCACTTTCTTCGATTGTTCGACTCACACATCTTGTACTCGATGTGTATCCTCGCAATTTCCATGTGATTGGTGTGTTGAAGCACATCGTTGCACTCACGACACTGCCGAAAATTGCCGTAATGACATTTTAGTAACTGGAGTTAATAGAATCGGACCAAGTTATCGAAGTGGACCCACTTTTTGTCCAACAATCAATGCAACTGGAGATGGAAGTGAGATTTTAGTGGCAGCAAATTCAAAGAAATCAATTCGTGTTAAAGTGCATATCATTGGTCAATTCATTGTACAAACACGATTTGTGTGTCAATTTAACATTGAAGGACGAGTGACCAGTGTGAATGCTCAATTGCTTGGAGATACGATATATTGTGATCCTATGGAATTTATGTACACATCACGATCACCAAACTTAACAGCAACATTTGCCGTAATATGGGGTGGATCAAAACCTCTTGATAATCCACATAATATTCATGTGGTGATTTATCGGTGTCGCGATATGGCTGACAGTTGCGGTGTTTGTCTTGCACTTCCAGAAAAGTACAATTGTGGTTGGTGTTCCATGACAAATACATGCGAAATTGAGGATCAGTGTACAAAACAAAAAGAAAATAAACTTGTATGGTTAAATCGACAACAAACATGTCCAAATCCTGAAATTCATTCATTTGAACCGAAAACTGGTCCATGGGAAGGTGGCACTAACATCACAATTCGTGGAATTAATCTTGGAAAGAACTTCAGTGACATTTATTCTGGTATCAAGATCGCTGGAATCGATTGTGCTCCATATCCACAACTTTATGTCGACACAAAACAAATTGTGTGTACTGTTGACAGTCCTGGTGTCCAAAGTTATCGACCAGGACGAATTATCGTTCAAATATCGGATTATCGTGGTGAATCAAAGACCGATTTTGAATTTGTCGATCCACAAATTGATGATTTTGAACCAAAGCGTGGACCTCAAGCCGGTGGTACTCAATTAAGAATTCGCGGAAAATATTTGAATGCTGGTTCTAGTATCAGAGCATACATTGATCACCTTCAATGTGAAGTTCTAAGTACCGATGAAACGCAAGCATTATGCAAGACAAGTCCAAGTCGAACTCTAACAAAAGGCAAGCTTAAGATGAAATTTGACAATGCAAATCGTGAATTTAATGGTGACCTATTCGAGTATGTACCAAATCCAAAGATCGAATATGCAATGAGTGGTAATGGTGAAAAGA
Source organism: Culicoides sonorensis (assembly GCA_900002565.1). Lineage (NCBI taxonomy): Eukaryota > Metazoa > Arthropoda > Insecta > Diptera > Ceratopogonidae > Culicoides > Culicoides sonorensis. The sequence continues at coordinate 221,106 of LN483441.1, read as the reverse complement.
CACCACGTGGTATTCCAGCTGGTGGTATCAAAATTCATGTAGTGGGCACAAATTTCGCTTCAATTCAATATCCAAACATCTATGTTTACTATGATGGAAAATCATTTTTGGGGCAATGCGAGATACGAAGTGACACCGAAATGGTTTGCGATTCGCCAATTATTGATGCAGATAGTGATGATATTGATCCAGATAGCCCACTTACACTCGAATATGGCTTTAAGATGGATGATGTTGAAGAAGTGAAAAATCTAACACGAAATTCACAATTTCCTAAATTCAAGTTATTCCCAAATCCAGTCTATTTTCCATTTGATGAAGATTTGAAGTTCTTTAACAGTGAATATCTGACAATTAATGGCAAACATTTGAACCGTGCAGCAAAGGAAACTGATGTAATTGTCAATATTGGAGACGGAATTTGTAATATCACATCGCTGTCACGACAACAATTGACCTGCCGTCCACCAGTTGATGCCTCGCAAAATGATGGGAATCCAAAAGTCATTGTGAGAGTTGGAAATAATTTGAGTTACGATATTGGACGACTCACGTACAGCAGTGCAGCGCTAAGTTTCAGTAATTTGGGAAATAATGTTGTTTTAATTGGAATTGCAAGTATAGTTTTGGTAATAATTGTCATAGTTGGACTATTAGTTGCCTATAAGAAGAAAACAAGTGAATCAAATCGAGTGCTTAAAAATATGCAAGAACAAATGGATATTCTAGAATTGCGTGTAGCTGCTGAATGTAAAGAAGCATTTGCTGAGTTACAAACTGAAATGACAGATTTAACAGGTGATTTAACATCTGGTGGTATTCCATTCTTAGATTATCGCACATATGCCATGAAAATCCTGTTCCCCAATCACGAGGATCATGTTGTATTGCAATGGGAACGTCCCGAGTTGCTAAGAAAAGAAAAAGGCCTGAGACTGTTTGGACAGTTAATCATGAACAAAACATTCCTCTTGCTTTTCATACGAACATTGGAAAGTAATCGATATTTCTCGATGCGTGAAAGGGTTAACGTTGCTTCACTCATAATGGTGACACTTCAAAGTAAACTTGAATATTGTACTGACATCCTTAAAACACTGCTCGCTGAATTGATTGAAAAATGCATTGATGGAAAATCACATCCAAAACTCCTCTTAAGACGAACTGAAAGTGTTGCTGAAAAAATGTTAAGTGCATGGTTTACATTCCTCTTATTCAAATTCTTGAAAGAATGTGCCGGAGAACCACTTTATATGCTTTTCCGTGCAGTCAAAGGACAAGTCGATAAAGGACCTGTTGATGCAATCACACATGAAGCACGTTATTCGTTGAGTGAGGAGAAATTAATTCGACAATTGATTGAATTTAAAGTTTATACGGTGTATGCGAGCATGACACAACCACCTCTTTTTGGAAATAATATTGAAATGGTGCCAACACATACAGAAAATATACCAGTGAAAGTGTTAGACTGCGATACAATTAGCCAAGTGAAGGAAAAATGTTTGGACACAATTTATCGAGCTATTCCATGGTCACAACGGCCAAGGAGAGACGATCTTGATTTAGGTGAATAAACATTTTATTATTATTATGATAAATTAATTATGAATCAACATTTTAATTTTTTTCTTATTATAAAACATCAAGCGTTTCCATTATAATTGAAAATTTTCTCATATTACCAGAAAAAAAATTACCAGCATTTTTTTTCTTCTTTCAATTTTTTTTTCAAAATTTTCTTACAAATCCACTGATGATAATGTTATGTTCCCATTTGTGTTTCAAACAAAACAAAAATGGCTTATCCACACGAAAAACAACTTCAACATCGCCAAGCTCCTCTTCTTCATCCTTAGCTTTAGCACCTTCCTCGTCAACGCTGATCATTGTTTTATGGTATACACTATCAATTAAAACATTTTCAGGATTTTCCTTAAAATCAAAAATCCCTTTCAAGTCATAACCGACTTCAAATAATCTACTCATTCCCATGTTAGCAAGAGCCGTTTTCAGGTCAAGCGTAAATTCGAGACTGAACTTTGGAAGGAAAACTTGAACGGTCTTCAAATACATCATTGTTACAATATCAAACATGCTCAACTGATCAGCGAGCTCATCAAGTGTCTCTAATTGCTGAGAATCGTCTGGCAAAATGATTAAGAGTGATAACTCTGATTCAATGTAATTCAATTCTAAAACTGATAGTTTCTGGTCATTAAATCGGCAGTAATTGAAATGGTTCTGCAATAAAAGAAAATAAAATAAAATTAGGGATTGGGTTGAATTTGTGGCTCATATGACCTTAAAATATAATAAAATTAAAAAAAAAGATTTTTATAGAAAAAATATAACTTCAAAGGAAATTGATAAAAAAAAATTTCATTACTCACCGTCACTTCCATCATATCCACAGTGACGAATTTATCTTTTTCATACCAAAACTTGGTAGGTTTCGTCAAACTTTTATTGAATTCATAAGCCCAACGTCCTTTGAAGTAAATTGCATCCAGCAAAATAAACTTTTTACCTTGCTTCTTTTCTTCTTTTACTAAGTCCATTTTACTTATGATATCTTTAATTTTACCATGAGTTCGACCTTGAATCCACTGATTAACTTGTTTAACAGTATTTTCATTATTTTTACCATCCATCTTATCAATATTGGAATGAAAGTAAGTCTTCATCAATTTCTGGTAAAAATCACTTATTTTCAAATTTGAATCGACCAGTAGCCCATTGGCATATTCAATGGACTCCTCTTCCTCTCCATTTTCCATTAAAATTTTAATCAGAGATGCGACTTCAATTTTATTGAAATTTTCATTGTAATGAAGAGCTTCGGCAATTGAATCAGCCGTCTCACCTTCAGCACCCATGTAGAGCATGGTGATGCATGATTGGATTGAAAGGGGCGAGTATGCGTAAAAATCATTGGATTTGAAATGTTTGATACATTCCTGAAAGTATTTTGAAGTGAAATTCAACTTCAAATTTATGTTGGAAAAAAATTCTTATGTACCTTGAACAGATTTTTTGTAAAATGGAAAGTACTTTTATTAAAAGCTTCTTCTGACATTTTTTTTATCACTGGTGTTGTGCGCTTCACAGGATTAAATAATTAAATGATGATTTATTTGCATATTTCTTTACTGTAACTGTAATATCACCGGATGAAATTATTCCGATAACAGCAAATAAAACATTAATTATCACATGTGATTCATAATTTAACGTTATTTTTTTTTGTACAGAAATTAATAGCAATTTTTTTTTTCTTTCTCTCTCTACAGAATGGCGCACCGGTAACTCTGGCCGTGTCATATTATATGATGAAGATACCACATCAAAAATGGATGGTGAATGGAAAAAGCTCAATACACTTCATCATTATCGTGTGCCAGATGGTGCATGCTTAAATTTAGTACCACGACAAAGTTCAATTTATAACTTGTCAATATTGACTGAAAAAAATGAAAAAACCCACAAATATGAGACATTAAATTTATCAAAATATGGGTCAGCGAGTCCACCATTTAGTCGTACATGTAGTCCATTGAATGCCGATGGCACAGATAATGGTATTAAATATTGGCATTTAGTGAAACATCATGACAATGAGATGCAAAAAGAGGGTGAACGTGTCAATAAAATGGTGTCGGAAATTTATCTGACGCGATTACTAGCAACAAAGGTAATTTTTCACTTTTAATTAACTTTTCATTAAAAGTTTTAATTTATATAAATTCATTTTATTTTAGGGTACTCTCCAAAAATTCGTAGATGACCTTTTCGAAACAATATTTAGCACTGCTCATCGTGGCTCGGCATTACCACTAGCAATCAAATATATGTTTGACTTTTTAGATGACCAAGCCCTACTACATGGTATTACAGATCCAGAGGTTGTACATACATGGAAAAGTAATAGTTTACCACTAAGGTACGTTTATTTAATATTCATACTACTTTTAATTTGATTTTAATTTAATCATTTGAGAAGCACAATCAAGAAAAATTATGGGTGAAAGTAAATCTAAGTTGACTTCAAAAGCGCATTTAAAAACTGCTCCTATTGGCTTGAAACTCTCTCTCTCGCTCTCTCTCAAAAATGAATTTTCAATGTTCAAAATTATTCTCTCTCTCACTCAATCGCAATGAAATTGACTATGACCAACCCTCTAAAAATAACTCAAATTTTCATTAAATCATAATAGAAATGTACCGCAAACAACAACGAAGAAGAGTGGAAAATAATTTGTTTAGAAAAATTTACATTTTAATTGGCTTCTTTTATGAAGAGAAATTTTATTTATTTTTTTTTATTTTTAAACAACAGAATCATACATTCATTTCATACAATTGCGAATTATGTATTGAATGAAAAACTTGACTTTCATTGTGATTCTGATTTTATTTTATTTTATTTTACAGGTTCTGGGTAAATCTAATTAAAAATCCAAACTTTGTATTCGACATACACAAATCGAATATTGTTGACTCATGTTTATCAGTAGTAGCACAAACATTTATGGATTCTTGTTCAACATCAGACCATAGATTAGGTAAGTTTATTGTGTATTTTAAGGGAAAAAAATGAGAAATAGAGAGAAAATTATATTATATTTAAATTATGAACCACAAGAAGTGTGATTGATTTTCAAATTTAATTATAAATTGTTTTCTCTTCTGTTTCTACGTATGTATGTGCATGTATGTGTGTGTACATTAAAAATATTCTTGTATTTATTTTTCAGGCAAAGATTCACCTAGTTCTAAGTTATTGTATGCCAAAGACATTCCATCATACAGGGAATGGGTAGAACGATATTATTCAGATATAAGAGAAATGCCAGCCATATCAGATCAGGACATGAATGCAATGTTAGCTGAAGAATCGAGGGTAAGTGTGAGTACTTTTTTATGTTTTTTATTTTTATTTTCGAATCTTTTCAAATTTGAAATGAAACTAATTTAACTTTTTTAACATTTCAAATACACAGTTACACACAACAGAATTCAATACAAATTGTGCCCTCCACGAATTATATACATACGCTGTGAAATACAACGAGCAATTAACTGTAACACTAGAGGAAGATGAATTTTCGCAAAAACAACGGCTCGCCTACAAATTGGAGCAAGTACACAACATAATGTCGTCCGATTGAGAACAACTACGCGGCGGAATTGGACCAATTTATCCCAATTTAGCCGATGAATTTGATAGATATAGTGGATATGAGGATTATTAAGAAAAAAAACAAAAAGAAAATTAAGTGAGAACTAAAATCATTCTCATTTACATAACTTTACGTTTAAGAGTATAAGTGTTTATTATTATCATCATCATTATAATTACTTATTAAAAGGAAAATCGTCTATTTAAAATTTTAATTTTAAGTTTATCATAAAAAAAAAACTAAAATTGTATAAAAATTATGTAAAATGTGTGATTTTATATTAAAATTAAGAAATTTCAAATAATTTGAACTTAAATTTTTACTTTAAAAGTAATCGCCATTTAAAATGTTAATTGAAAAAATTTTAAGATTTTCATTATTAATTCAATTTTTTAAAAGGAGATGTGAATATAAAAAGCTAAAATTTAAGGATTGTGATGGGTATTTTGTAACTTTTAGAAAAAATAGGAAAGGAAATTGAAGTAAAATTTGAGTCGTTTGAATTTAAAATTTCAACAAAAAAAAATAAAAATAATTTTAAACTCATTTTATATAATTTTAATGTAAGGAAGAACGCGTTTCTAAGTGAAAAGACTGATAATGAATTAAAATAAGGCAACATAAAACGACAAGATGCTATCAATTTAATTTCGGTATTTCTTTAAATTTATTTTTTTATGCTTTTTCCCCATTATATGCATACACATTTATTGTTTTTAATGTAATGTGTTTTCTGTGATATATTTAACTTTATTCTATACTCTAATAATAGTAATAATGATGAATTTTCATCTTAATTCCTTGTATTGTATTTGTTTTCTTGATAAATTTCTTTAAATTTGAAATAAAATTCCATTTTATATTAATATTACACTGATATTTATACACTTTTACTGTAGTGTGTAGTTTTATCATAATAATAATGTTCTTTTTTACATAACATTATAAATGGCGATTACTTTTAACTTTAAAATTATATTTTTTTTTTTTGATTATGTTACAATAAGACGATATAATATAATATAATGATAAAGAAAAAACACAATAAACATTATAAAAACGCTTTTATTATTAATTTTATTATTTTTTTTATTATATTATATAAATTTCTTTTATATTTTATAATAAAAATTCAGCAAAACATTGGATGTACAAAATAAAACAAAAAACATTACTTTTATTATCATTATTATTATTATAATTATCATCATCTTATTATATTATATATGAATGTTTATATTTAAAAATAAATTAACATAAAAACAACATTAAATCGATTTTTTAAAACAGGTCACAAGAGTGAATAATGTCAATTTCGTATAAAAAAATATTATGATTATGAAATTATATTATGAGTATTATAAAAACATTACAAAAAAACGATAACTATATTAAAATGAAAGTAAATCCTCGATGTAATAATGTTCAAAACAAATATATAAATATAAAATTAATTCTGAATTACATTGAAATTTAAAGATAACACTGAAAATAAAAATAACACAAAACATAGACAAATTAATAAATAAATGTTTATAATGATAATAAAGTAATATGTTTTATTATAAAAATAACTCATATTAAACATTCAATAAACTTGTTGTAATTATAAATAATTAAAAAATAATTGTATAAAGTTATTATTATTACTATTATTATATTACATGATGATAATGATAATAATAGTTACTTTATAATAAAAAACTATATCGATGATGTGTAAAATATTATAATATTAATAAAATAATAATAATAATAATAATAGAACAACAAACGACGCCACCAAGTTTTAATAAGAATAATAGAAAATAATAGTAATAATATTTAATTTCGCCAAAACAAAAAAAAATATTAATAAAATAAAATCACACTCGAAAAAATAATTATATGCAACATTTTATATCAACGTCATATTATTTTACTCGTCTTACACGATTCAAAAAAAAACAGATTTTGAATTTTAACTTTAAATGAAATGTCATGTATGTAAAATGTAAATGTATATCAATTTAACATTTAAGAACTAATAATAATAATGATAATTATAATTATAATAATAAATAACTCAAGCTTTTTATACGTCCTGATAAAAATTAAATTAAAATGATAAATATTGTGAAAAAAAAGTTGATAAATATATTCTTATTTTATTAAATTAAACTTAAATTTAACTATAATTATTATTATTAATATTCTTATCAATAATATTTAAATAATGATAATAAATAGGTAGCAATGAATGAATAATAAATATGAAATGAAAATTAAATGTCATATAATTGTTAATAATAATAATAATATTCAGTATAAAATAACAAAATTACTTTCCAATTTTATAACTTTGAATAATTTAATATTATTATTATTATTTTTTATATACTTATACATTATACATCTCTATAAATGTATTGTAAATTATTTTTTTTTTAATATGAAAAAACGCATTTTAAGTAATAATGATAATATTAATATAAAAATATTAAATGTATAATTATATATGTTTGTTGTTGTTTTTTTTATATCATTTGTAATATTTATACACATATATAATATATATGATAAAATGATCGTCCATACACAAAACAAAGTAATACACACATACACGATTTATACTCATTGCAAAGAAAAAAATTAAGGAAAATAAAACTCACTATTGTTGTGTAATAAAAATTGCTTTAATAATATTATCATTATAATAATAAGTTTCCTTTTCATTTATTACTTTAAATATAATGTTTAATAAGTTATAATTTATAATGAAGTACAATAGTAACAAAAAAAAATGTTTAGTTAGATTATATTTTTTATATAATTTTTATTATAATTTTCATTACAAACAAAAAAAACTTGTTGCAATATATGAAATATGTATTGTATAGTAATTAAATTTAAGTATAATTTGTCTTTTTTCATTGTATAATTTGTTATATTTAAGTAAAAACACACACAAAAATGATAAGAAAAATACAGACAAACCTAAGATGCCATTTATATTTTGAAAAATAATCAACTTTGTTTTTATTTTTTTTGTATGATTTTATGATATGATTTTTCATCAATTCAAAGGTAATTGTATAATTTTATATTATGTTTATTATTATTTTTACAGAGTCTTCCATTATTTATACACAATTTTTGTTACTTATTTTTATTTACAAGGAAAAAAAACAATATAGAAACAAAAAAAAAATATACATATCTGTCCCCATCCTGAAAATCGTATCTATTCTTGTTTAAAACTAATATTCTATACATTTAAATACAGGCGATAATCCTAAGTATAATAAAAAAATTAAAATAATAAAAGAAAATGATTAAAGTGAAAATTGAATTAAACGTAAAATTATAGTTAATATAAAAAGAAAACAATAAAAATTATAAAACACTGTCATTAACATATACGTATAACATTTAAATGAATGTTTATTATAACGTGAATTTCTTATTAATTTGAGTTTGATTTGAAATTTAAATTTATGTTCTTTATTTCTTTAAAATTCATTGAAAAAAAAATTACAAGCTTTTTACAAGTATTTAAGATGGACTTATAAAACATTTTAAACATCACAACTCATAAAAAAAAAGAATAATAATAATAATAACATAATGGTAGGTAGCTGAATTTTAAATTTAATATTAAAACATAAAATTATATTAAAAAAATGAAAGAAATTTCTCTAATTTTTTACGAATTTTAACAATATTTGACTACAAAATATAATAATCAATTTTAACGTTTTCATCTCAATTTTTATTATAATACACATTAAATTTATGTTTTATTATTATTATATTGGTTTATTATAAATTTTTTGAAACATAATTATTATGCTAAAAACTTAATAAAAAAAAAAAAACAAACAAATAGATAATTCAGGTTATTACAAAAAAAATAATAATAAAATAAATTAAATTAAAGTTACAGAATCAGGCTCACTATGTGTCTATAAATAATTATAAAATAAAAAAAAATCATAAAATATAATTATTATTATAAAAAAAACTTAAACATTATAATCATGGTTGTTTTTAATGTGAAATAATATAAAAGTTATTCAATTTGGCTTTAATATACATGTTTTTTTAATAATAATTTACCTTAACAAAATTAATTCTATTATTATTATGAACCTTAAACATAAACCACAAAAATGCTATTTAAAAATAAAAATAATGAATAACGCCAATTCAAAATATGCAGCGATTTAAATTCAAAAGTGAAGATTTACTTATTTTATATTATTACATTACCAAAAAAAAAAACATCTCTTAGAATTCATTTTAAACATAAAAATTAAATTTAATTATGAAATAATAATGATAAAAAAAAACGAATAAAAATGTATAATTTAATTTTTCTACTAAATTTTTTATATAAAAAAAATGCTAAAAAAATAACAAAAAATGAACGTACATATATATAAATATAAATGATAATAATAAACTCTGTGTAAATGTTATAAATATTATTATTAAAATAAAAAAAAAAAGACTAGGAATTAAAGAAAAAATAATAAATGTTTTAAAACAAAAATATTGAATATAAAATTAAAATGAAATGAAAAAAAAAATAATATCATAATGTCATTATTTATGTATAACATTATAAGATGCATATTTTATCATTCATTGTCTGAGAAAATTAAAATAAACTCACAACACTTGATTAAATTAAAATAAAAATTAAACAAGACCAAAAAAAAAGTAAAATTCTATGAGCAAAATGAAATAATTAAACATGATGATTCCCGCCTGCATTACGATAAAAATTTAAAAGAAAAAATGAAAGCTCTGAACCTGTGAGGTTGAATTTGAGTAGAAAAAAATAAACATACATACATACATGGATGGATAAAAAAATATATTCAATGTTTAAAATGAAATGTCAATGTCTGTGTTTGTCTAATAAAATTACAAAAAAAATAATAATAATTATTATTATACTAAATAATAATCATTTTTGTAACTTTTTTTAAAATTTGATTAATAGTATTATTTTGTAAATATTGAAATTAATATGAAAACAAAAACACACATGATGTGAGTGAATGAGATACATAATAAAATTAAAATAAAAAAAAACTGGAAATCGATTTAAATTATGAATGATAAAACAAAAAAAAACTACTTTAACAAAAAAAAATCATGGTTTAATATTAAAAAAAAAAAATGAAAATGGACATGAATTGTGAAAAAAAATAATAAATAAAAAATTACAAAAAAAAATATGAATTTTTATTATTTACTTTAATTTTTTTAAATACAGGAGTGTAAAAGTATCAAAAACCGTTAAAACATTTATTTCAAGCTCTAGGACACGAACATTTCCAACATCAATGCAACTTTTTATTGTTATTTTTATTAACGGTAATTTGATCACGTTTTTCTTAGATATCATTAATGTCAAAACACACATTAAATTTGTGTTTGAGTGTTTGTCTTACATTCAAAGTAATTTTTTGTTCTGTGCGCGACAGTTAAGTGGAAAATGTTCGATTCAATTAAAAAATTAACTTTTGAAGAACTTAACCGTACAGAAAATTTGGTACATCCGGATTGGGAAGTTATAGATCCCAATCCGGATATAAAGAAATTAAAAACAGATTTAGATTTTAAATTTTTTCATGGGAAACTTAAAAATATCGAGGTCATTTGGTCGACGAGACTATTTCGCGCTGCTGGAGTTTGTCATTGTCGACGTTATTCTCGTATTTTTGGCGAATCTTGCCTAATACGCCTCAGTGAACTCCTTTTGAAATTTCGTTCACGTAAGGAAATTATTGAAACACTCCTTCATGAGATGATACACGCGTATTTATTTTTCAAGAAAATTCCTGATAATCACGGATATTATTTTCATTATTATGCAAATAAAATTAACTCACTTGCTGGAACAAACATTCAGGTGTATCATCAGTTCATTGATGAAGTGAAATTTTATGAGCGATACATATTTCGCTGTGATGGCATATGCCAGTTAATGAAACCATGCATCGTAAAGAGATTTTACGATAATCCACCTTCATCTCAAACACCATGGGTAAAGAAACATCGTGAGTGGTGTGACGGTGTTTTTGTGAAAATTAAGGAACCAAAACCGCAACCCCAGGCTAAAAGAAAATCTAACATTGAAGATAATTCTTCGAAAAGAGTTAAGACTTCACATGAAATTTTGAATGATGGACATGATGAAATATTTCGTTTAATTGACATGGACGCAATTGAACGTCAATATAACAAAATCTTTAACAAATCTGTTTCAAAGCCTAAAAACCAGAAAAAATCCCATGAAAGTGACGTAAAAATCATCTGTGATGAAGAAAACAAACCTACAAATTGCCCAATTTGTAATCAAGCCTTCGCAGTAACTGAGTTAAAAGAACATTTAAGTCAATGTTTAGAATTTTTATTACACGTTGATTAAATTAGCCTCCTTTTTTTGTACGATATTTACATTAATATGATTATATAGAAAAGAAAATTAATATACATAAAATGTTTTTTTATTATGTTATTCCGATTTTAAATGTTGTGTCTTAAAATGATTCTTTAAATTAGTTGTATTCCATTGTTTGAATTTTCCATCTTTTTTCTTATACGCAATGCTCATAAACTTCTTACAAATAAAACATTCATACAATGCTCTCAAATTAAACGGCTCTTCAGTCATATTAAAGCTGATTTTGTGTGAACAATGATCTTGATCATATTCGATATTAAGCGAGGTGAGCATCGATCGAATTGAGTTGATGAGTCTTCGTTTCAAATATGGTTCATCGGATTTTGTGACCATGAGAAAATTTCTGTCTGAACCAGATTTGGAATTTAAAACACCACCAGCTACAAATATTTTCTCATTCTCGGTTTCATTTAACTCATAGTCCTCGTAAATTTCATCGCCCTCTTCAACTATAATATCTTCTTTGAAAACGTTGAAGCTCGAATTTTCATCCTCATCCAATTCCATTTCATCATCCGAAGAGAAATCTAGAGTGCTTGTAGCTTTTCCCGAGTGAAACGAAATGAGATGTCGCTTAAATTGTTCATAATGCCATTGTCTAAAGTATTTTTTGTCTTTTGTCAATTTGGCATGACTCGTTTGGCAACTGTGACAAAATGGACAGGTAATTTTTGCTCGTAATGAAGGTGGGTTTGCACTAAATTCAATTAATAAATGTGGTTTAGCCAATACAGGTGAAATGAGTCTCAAGTTTCGTAACATTTTTACAAGGAGTTTGGATAATTTTGCCTTGAACTGAGGAACATTTTTCTCAATCAAGAGATTAGGTTTGCTTGATGATGGGTTATGGGTGACTTTTTCAATGGAAACTGTTTGAACAACATCTTCTTCATCCTCAAATTCTTCGTAATTATTTTCAGAGTCCTCATTGTCATGTGTATTTTCATCCATAAAAGTTTCCTCATCAATTGTATTTTTGGATTTTGTTTCAGAACTTTGGGTGATTGCTCTAATTTCTAACATTTTGGCAACATCTAAGAATTCATTGGTATCATCTTCGGCGAGGGAGACTTCACCTACTCAATAAAATTGGATTTAAAATGAAAACTTCTTCATTAAAAAAAAAAACGATTTTATTACCTGTATACACGAATTTCAATAAACTTTCAATGATATTTGGTTTCACATCAGGTAAATACAAAACAGGAATCTTCCCCTGATAATTTTCAGTGAAGCAGGTTTTCAAAAATTTTGAACATGATCCCAAAATAGCAGAATGAGCTTTGACTGTCCATCCTCCTTGTGTTCGTATCTCTAAATCGCAATGTATTCCATTATTGTGAAGGAATTCCAAGGAATCAGAAGGCTTCCACTCAGATTTGTGTAATTTATCTTTAATTTTTCGAGACATCTTTTAAAGAACAACAAGTTTGGGTTGTTTTGTTTACATTAAATGAACTTCAATTGAAATGAACACATACCGAATGCGTGGTCTTCAAAGGGATAACATTTCAAAAAGATAAAAGTAAACAAACAAACAAGTTCAATCTCAACTTTAAATTTGATTTTGAAAATGTTTCGACAAAATAATGAAACAAAAGTAAAATCAATCGAAAAAACGATGATTTCAATTCAATTCAATAACAACAACTTCCATCTTCAAGAAATCATCCAAAAAGCATTCAATCAAAGCTTGGGTTGTGACATAGTGCTCAAAATTGGACCAAATCTCCAAGAGTTTAAATGTCATCAATCAATTTTATCATTTTCATCCGATTTTTTATCTAAACTCATTTTAATTGCACACGAAAAACACAAAGACCCGATCCTGATATTACCGGAATTTGATCCAGTCATCATTGAAATGGTTTTGGCCTATATTTATTCAGGTAAGAATTGAATGTAGTGTCTAATAAAAACAATATTTTATGAAAATATTTTGTAGGTGAGATAAATTTACCAAACAATTTAATCAAGACTTTCTGCGAAACATGTTCTTTGCTGGAAATTAAGGGGATTGTGGAACAGCAATATAAACTCTTGGACTACATTGAAACTTTGAATGCTGATCACGCACAGGAAAGGATTAAGGATGAAATAGTTACTGAATATACGATAATTCCAAGTTCAGAGCCCCAAAATGAAGAGATGGAAGACGATGATGATTCCCAGAATCAAGATGAATATGAGCATATTGAAATGTCAGATGATACATCTCTGATGGAGGAAGAGTATGTCATGGAAGACGAATTATCAAATTCAAATCAGGTTTTAGGTCCAATTTGTGTGCAGGAACAGAGCGTGTCAATTCCAAAACCGATAGTTATACAAAAAGTGAATGAAAAGTCAATCAATGTGAGTCCTCCTAAAAAAGTCCGTTTAAAAAGTGATGCTACTCCATTAATTAAGACAAGAAATTTAATGAAACTAGAGAAATTTCAATTTGCATTCAATGAAATCGAAGGATCAGTTGGCAATTGGAAGCACGCACGATTGTTAGCAGATGGCACTGCAAATATAAATGCCGTGAATGTACAGTATTTCAAAGAACGTCTAGAAATTTGCACTTCAAAGATTTATGAAAACGTTCATATAGAAGACACAAATTTCGTTAAATATAAAGTTCGAATGTATTTTTGCCCAGATCCCGTAAGACTAAAAGCGGTTGTGGAATGTTTGTTATGTGAGAAGACAATTCAAGTTAGTTACAAGCACAAAAATGGCAAATTCAAGCAGTGGATAAACTCGAATGTGTTGAGGCACGTTGAGACGATGCACAAAGAACACTGGAGGCCACCAAATGATGATACGAAAAAAAATAAAAACAGATATTGAAATTTTACTTTTTATTTAAATGTACTCTCAAAATATGACGTTTCAAATTTGAGTTAACCCATTGACGAAATTTCCCTTTTTTATCAACAGTGTACACGACACTTATCATTTTTTGGCAAAGTGGACACTGATAAACGCCTTTCTGCAATTTATTGTCTTCAATCACAAGTGACACATTCTGGACATTTTGATCGAAACTCTTGTATACCCCAGAAACTGCAGAAATTAATCTCTCTCTTATGTGTGTCGCATTACTATCATTCAATTTGATTTTCTTTTGGGGCGTTTTAGGTCTAGGTTCTTCTTTCGATTTCGAGATCTGTGGCATTGTATGCTTTTTACTTATAAAATTAATATTCGCATTAGGTATCCGAAAAACTTGTGATGTGTTAAATGGATTTTCCAAATAATCTGATTTTATTCGAACTTTTGACTTCTCAACTTGGAACACTGAATTTGGTTCCTCTTCAATGAACTCTGAGACCAATTCATGTTCAATCACTTCATTTGCATACTCAGAATCGGATTGAACGACATCATCATTCATAAAAGTTATTGATGCAGATTTTTCACTTTCATCAATTTCATCTTGTTCCTGAGATTCCACATCTTGATCAGACATTTCTTCTTCTTGAAATTCCTGAGATTCAGTTTGTTCCTCTTCTAATTCGAGATTCGGTATTCCTTTTAATTGAAGCATTTTACAAACTTCAATGAAATGTGAGTATTTTTCGATTGGTATGCTAACTTCACCACCATACATAAAAACCATTAAATAATCCATAATTTCAGTATTTATATCCGGCATTAGTAACACAGGAGTTAAGTTTGATGGAATATTTTTTAGAATTGATTGTAAGAAATCACTTGAAAATGCAAGAATCATTTTGTGACAATGATTTTCGTGTTTTTCTGGTCCTGTTTTAATAATTAAATCACATGAATCTCCAACCTGAAATTCATCAAACAAAATTTTGGTTAAGTGATTGTGAAAGTTTTCCATCTGCACACAAACTCGCTGTTGAATTATTGTCCGTGCAATTTCCATTTTATTTTTCTATTAATTTTAGTTCCGCAGGAAATTTCAATCTGAATTTGTTTACAAACAATTTTGTTTACATTTTTTGACAACAGCTGTCAATGTGAAAATGAACACTTATCCGTTTAAGGACCAATGAGAACACGACATTTTCTGGTTACGAGTCATGAAATTACAAAAAAAAAACAAGAAAAGAGCATTGCAATTTTTTAATCTTTAAATTTTAATAGAACTACCTTTTAAAAATGACTCAAATCAAGAAAAATCACAAAATCGGCCTTAGTAATATAAAGTTCTATAAAATTTCTCAGATTCGGTTTTTAAATACACATCAAATATGTATGTACATTAAAAAGTTGCATCAAATTATTCAGAGACAGCAATTTCATTTGAAAAAACCAAAAAATATCTCCAAAAAGGTATGATATGGAATTTTTATGCCTCATCAATGCAAAATCTTATAATTTTCCTTTATTTTTTTTCAGAAGAAACCAAAAGTGTCAGAAAAGATCGAGAAACCGATTACAAATGCCACACCAAAGCCGTGTGAGGAAGAAGACCGTGAAAAAAAAGTCACAAGTTTTCTTGATGAAATTAAAAGCGCTGCAACGGAAGGGTGGATTCAACAAATGGGAATGATTTATGAGCCGACATCCGGCATGTATTATCATCCAACGACTGGATATTATTATAACGCTGTGAGTCTTATGTTTGCTTTGTGATGGTTGAATCACAATTCAATATGAAATTATTTTACAGCAATACAATCTGTACTATGATGGAAATACGGGAACATACTTGAAATACAACGAAGAAAGTTTTGCCTATGAATTCTATTCCAAGGTCGATACGAGTGCTGGAGGAGGTCTGGCCACAAAATCATCTGATAAGGTAATGTTATATTCCCCAATCATTACATTTTTGTATTTTAATGTCAATTCACAGGTTCATGATTCTTCCGATATTACTAGTCTTCTTAACAACTTTTCACAGTTAAATTTAAACCGAATGCGTGCTAATGCATTAGGTAAGAAAAAATGGATAGGTTTTATATAAAACACGTCTTTCTCCTGGTTTACAGGCAAAACATGATGATGATCAACCGCACCACTTGGACTATGAACCACGAGGACAACAACGTAGGAGACGCAGAAGTCGAAGTAGGAGTGATAGTGATTCGTTAGATGAATTTGGAAGGAGTCGTCCAAAACGAGCAGTTATTGAACGAAAAGAAAAACGACGACATCGATCGAGATCTTCATCAGTTGAACATAAGTCAAGGCATCGATCAAGATCCTCATCGATTGAACGTCGACGAAGACATAGAAGTAGGGAAAGGCGTCGTGAAAGATCACAATCGTTATCAAGAGATGACAGACACAGAAGTCGACGTAGTTACAAAAATCGATCAAGTCGGGATCGAAAGTCAAGTAAATCAAGAAAAAGACATGAAAGTCCCGATAAAAATCGAAAGAGACGATCACATAGCAAACATTTATCGAGTATGGAGGAAGGAGAATTGAGTGGTGCATCTGATGCAAATTCAAGTGTTCATTCAAATAATGGAGACGATTCAAATAAACCAACAAAAGAGTTTAAACATCCAAGAAAAGGTGAATTTAACACATCAAACTCATCTCATTACGTTACGCATGTCATTTAAGTTCAAAAAAATTATACCATTTAAATACATATATGAAATTTTTCTTTATCATTTCAGATATCGCTGCAAAATATCCTCCATCACTTCGTCTCATCATAAAGGAAACAGATTTAAAGGAAAAACTCAAAGTAGGATCACTGTTCATAATTCCCTATACCGGAGGGTCTCTTGGACGTGAAGGCTCACATGATATCATAATTCCAGATCTTAATGTGTCAAAAAGTCATTTGAAATTCAATTACAATCAAGATAAAGATCGGTACGAGTGCACTGACGTCGGATCTCGTAATGGTACCATTTTGAATGGAAAACGAATGTCTGAAGCTGGAGTTGAAAGTAAACACATCCGATTAAAGCATGACAGTATTATCGAATTGAATAAGACGAAAATTTTGTGTCATATACACGAAGGTCATACAACATGTGATAAATGTGAACCTGGAATTATACAAAAGGCCGAGGAAACTGTTCCAACTAATGTGAGCGTTGAAATCATGTCACATAAAGAGGCATTGAAACAGTTACAAAAACGATATGGACTTGAAAATGAAAGTAAGATATCACATTTTTTTTTAAAGAAAATATATTTCAACTTAATTTTTATTTTACTAGAATACGTGGAAGATCCTAAAGAAAAGTCTCAAGCATCATCAAATTATAAGGATCGTGCTGGATATCGTCGTAAAACCGTTGGTAGTTCACATCACAATGAAAAAACTGTCGTAGCATCTGTTGATACATCAATTTCATCAGAAAACAAAGGATTCAAACTTTTATCTAAATTAGGCTGGAGTGAGGGTCAAACTCTCGGGAAATCGAATGAAGGTATTTTAGAGCCAATCGCAATTGTATCAAATCCAGGAACAACAGGTCTAGGGTGTGAAGAAAAAACTCAAATCGCACCAATTAAATTTAAGGATAAACGTAAAGCTGAAATTTTGGCAAAAACACAACAAAGATTCGCAAACTCAGGAATAAATTCTGACAGTACAAACATTTCTAATGTACTTAAAGACGATGATGACTCAGATTGATAAAAATAATAATAAAAAAAATGTATTGCATTTAAATTTTTTCATTTTAATAATAATATCGTACAATAATAGAAACATTTCTTTTTCATTTTACATGACAATGACCTAATAAATACTGCTTTTGAATGTAAGACAATAAGGCTGACTTGTCTTGTTCACTGATTTGTGAAATTTTGGCTGATGTCGTTTTTTGATGTTATCAATATGTATTAAATTTTATTTTCAACTAAAATTTCCAACAAACTTAAAATGTGAATTATTTTTTTTATAACGTACATAACAGAAAAACCACAGTGAAATTCAGTTTAAAGTGAGATGATGAAAATCGATTCTGTCAGTAAGGTCGTCGGTAATTTCAGGACACTTTCATATGTAAAGTAAATTTATTCGCTTAGGCCATTACAATTTTCCTTTTTGTTTCTCGTCGCAGTCCGCTCAAAATAATAAGAAGGAGGAGGGATGAATAATGGTAATAAAATAATGATGAAAAAAAAATTTATAAACGAATGTCATGAAAAAAATTTTTTCATGTGAAAAATATTTTAAATATTTATTGTAAAAAAAAATCAAGCAAATTTAGTAAGTTTTGGATTTTCTGCATGTTGAAATTAACAAAATATTCAGTAAAACTGTTTTTAAAATTTGAAAAATTTAAGATCGTTAAATATTTTCAAGGTTTTCAATGGTTTTCATTATTTTATTACTATTATTCCCTCCCATTATTCCCTCTTCACTTTTGTGAAATAAAGAAGTAGGAGGCGACGGGAAACAAAATTGAAAATTGTAATGGCCTTATAGTAAATTGGAAATGTTTTAAAGAGTTGATATTTGGATTCTCTCACTATTGATTGGAAAATGTAGCACATTTGTGTCACGTTGCATTGAAGGTGTAGCAAAAGTTTATAATCATAAAAGTTCTTTCACTTTTCATTCTAGTTGGTAGGAAGTTTTTCTTCCGCCATCCATTTTTTATAATTGCATCTGAAATCTTTAAAAGAGGTTTCTTAACTCTGTATTTGTTCATAGCAAAAAGAAAAATTCGGACTAATGGGGCGTAAATCAATCTATCAACGTGACTTATCACTTCTTTTCAATGGTATATTCTAAAGAAAAATGTTAAAATTATGAGACATTTTGTATGAAATTTCTAAAAATCTTGAAATCTCAATAAAATACTCATTAGTTGTGTTCCATAAATCAAATCATCACACAAAAAACGTTTACTTTCATTTATTTGCATCAAAGATTTAAGTAGAAATTCAAAAGGTAATGAGTCACGATAAAAATTTTACCTGAATCATACATTCACCATTTTAAGTTAAACATATAGATGTGATAAGAAGAGCCTAATTTCAATATCACCTCGATTTTTATGCTCGAATTAGATTTGAAACTACTGAACTAAAGAAATGTCTTGGCAAAATAATTTACTTTTACAATGTAACTGAAATTGTGTGTTGGAAAGAAAGACCTAACGCTGAATTTCAATTTAAAAAAAAAAGATTAAACTTAATTTTTGAATTATATTTATAAGCGCATTTCTAGTAACGTAGTTAATGTGACTGTGTGGAAATCTTGAGCTTAGAATCACCTTAAAGTAGGTCTTCATACGTTTTAGTACTGGACCATCACAGTTAACTTGTCGTCAAAAGCGCATTTATTTAAATGTACCATCTTCAATATGTCATAAAACATGAATATATTGTGTGCTCATGTGTGTAATGAGTAAGAAAAATTGTCATGGAGCCCTAATTTTATCAAACTGTTTAAGTACAACAAGAAGTAACGCAAAAAGGCTTAGTTGAACAAAAACTGCCGTCCAGGAAATAACTAAAAAAAAATTAAATATAAAAATTACCAAAAGAATATAAAAAAAATACCAAAAATAAATTATGAAGTATAATTATAAAGAAAATGCCAGTAAAGTACATTCTTTTAACGGTTCTCTTACTGTTTGAACTAGAACTTTTCAGTGTAGTTTGTGAAGAAAGTAGTGTTAATAAAACTGTTGATTCTGCGAATTTGTTGAATAAAACGAAGTTAATTTCATCAAATATTGAAGAAAATCATGAAAAAATTGAAAATGTAACAATTAATAACATAACTGAAAGTGTCAATTTAAACAAAAGTGAAAATATTGAAAATTTAACTATTGAGTTGTTAAGTGATGAAATTGAAGCACGTGCCTTATCTTCAAATAAAAAGAAGAAAACTATCGATGATAAAAAGGCAAAAACATACCCAAATAACAAGAAAAAACAGTATAACGTACAAATAATTGCAGATCCTTCGAATATTAACAAATCATATCTTGATCGTTACAAGAAGAAAAATTATCTTCCATCTAACATTATTACAAAAGCCAATTTTACTAAAAATAAAAATGGGGAAATTGATGATTATGACTATCAAGCTATTTTAAATGATCCTACTTATGACAAATTTGTTCATAAAAAGAAGAAAAACAGAAAAAATGTGAAGAAGAAAAAAGTTCCAGAAGCGATTGATGTATTTTATCAAGTCTCAACAACGCCATCTCCTGGTCTATCTTCACAAAAAGTGGGGCACACCGATATAACGCCAGGTATTTTGACACATATGTTGAGTGTTCACTCAGATTATCAAAATGGAAATATAAATCACAATAATAATAAGTATAATAATAAAAAAGGTCCTGAGTATTATAAATATTTGATTGAAGCTGATTACAATAAATTTCATCATGGTCTTGTAACGGAACAACAATTGTATTATGATTCGTTTCCTACCACGACTGTGAGACCAGTGAGTGCAAGGCCAACGAAAGCCAATGTGGTGTTTTTTACAACAACAACAACCATTTCTCCTAATAATAGTCCATATTCAACTCCAAATCCAATTAAAGAACAACCAAATCTTCAACAAACTTCAAGTTTTCCATCAAATTATGGTGTATCAATTCCAAATCCTGCTCCAACCCAACATTATCCATCATCAACATTCAGTCCACCATCGTATGTGCAACAAACACCACCACAACCTACATTGCAAACAACATTCATTGAGGATTCCATTAATCGACCAACATATAGCACACCCGTGTATACACCAACTCAGGCCTCAACCTCACCCGTTATTGATTTGAATCAATACATGTTGAAATTACTGAATAATGAAACGAATAGTGGCATGTTTCGGGATTTGCTCAACTTGAATTGTACTCAAGTGAAAAAAGTCACCACCACAACTACGACAACAACGACAACGCCAAAACCAAAACCTGTGAAAAAGAAAAAGAAGAAAATTGTGATATTGAAGCCGCAGAAAAATCATGATCAAGGCGATGAAAAAGGTATTGAAGATATTGAGAATAAAAATAATAACATCAAGGGTATCAATATCACAAGTAATCAAACTCCTTATAATGATACACATCCTAATTCATTTTTATTAAAACCGTTCATAGATGAAATAATTTCCAATCAAAGTACAGACCGTAAGAAAGGAGTGGCATATTTTGAGATTAAAAGTGATGAGGTTGCTCACTCGGAAGAAGAAGAGGAGCACGAATATATACTAGCAGAAATACCAGGTATTGATAAAGTTGCACAATTATTTGAAAAACTTTATGATTTTGTGGAAAAATCTATAACAACTTATGAATTTGTAGAGGTCAAAAAGGAGAAGAAAAAGAAACCAGCTAAGAAACCAGTGAAAAAGAAGAAGAAGAAAAAGAAAAAAAAGAAGAAGGACAAAAAGAAGGTAAGAAGATAAAGGATCAAATTGATGAATTTCATTATTTACTGTTTTTTCTTTAATTTTCATTCTCACATTACTCTCAAATTCATCAATTTAATCTTTTATATTTCAATCCTAGAAAAAACACAAACATCACCACCACGACCATCACGGCCACAAACACAAACATGGACATCACGATTATGATTACAAGAAAAAAGTGAAAAAGGGTATGAAAGAAGCTATCGATGATTTTCAAGGCGCTGCTGAATTGATATACGATATGATCTTCAATCCACTTAAACATTAGTTTTTTATGACATTTTCCTTTAGACGTTCTTTAAAATACTCTTAAAATTAAAACATTAGAGATTGTCTAGAAATCAAAATACTCATTTAATTTAAAATAAAATCGATTAACCTGAAACTATAGTTTTTGTAGTTTGTAGAAATGATTATCGTATATCCCAAATTAGTTTCAAATGTATTTTATAACAAAATTTCTTACAAAAACACAGGAAACAAGAAAAAAGTGATAAAGAAAAAGGGATGTCATGACAAAGAAGAACACAATTATCACTATTACATTTATAAGAAGGGCGGAAAAGATGAACATGAGGACGAGCATTCAGAAGAACACGAATATCATGACAAGTCAGAGAGTTATGAGAAAAAGAAAAAACACCATCATCATCATCACCATAAAAAAGTAATCACTTTAAATGTATTACATTTCAATTTAAATTAATTTTATATTTTTTATATAAATTAGAAGAAACATCATCACCACCACAAAAAAGACAAAAGTGAATCATATGAACATGACGAGCACGATAGTTACGAGTATCGAACAATTTCAAAACGAGACGTGAATGCATCACTTGAAAATGCAAAAGTAATTAAAACGAATATTCATGTGACAAGTGAATTTGCAGCACCTTCAATTCAGTCAACTACAGCGCCAACTGTTGTCAATGGTACGTCAATTCAAAGTAGGAAGCCTGAGAGATCTGATGATAAATCGGAAGAATCTGTTGAAACTTCAAGTTATGAGGATGATTATCCGACATTTAGTATGGGATTTGATGAAGATGATTATGATTCGAGAGATGTTAGTACAAGTTTGACACGTGAAGATAGTGAATATTCGGATGAGTACTCACCAAAGCATTCAAAGAAGAAACAGGGAAGTTACGAGTATTTAAAGAAACCTGGTAGTTATGAGAATTCAAAAGATGTTGTAAAGAAGAAGAAAAAATATTATGATGATGACTATGAAGATGAACCTGAAGGATTTTTTGATATGATTCTTGGAAGTGTATCACGATTCTTTTCCTCATTTATGCCAGGAGGATATGCAAAGGCACCCAAAATAAGAAAACGATATGATTCGTATGAGGATTATTCAGATGAAGATCCTACAGCTAGAAGTACTACTCCTCGTATTGAGTATCGTAGGCCTAAAAGACCAAAAGCATCTTTAATGGAAGAGAGAAGACCAAAAGATCCATGGTATTATCCATCATATCTCTTTAGTTCATCAGAAAACAATGAAGTTGTTGTTCTTCCAACTCCATCACCATTGACTTCAATGACAACAACGGAAAAAAGTACATGGTTCAGTAATTTAAATCCTCTAGGAATATTTTCAATTTTCTCATCAAAAGACGATGTTACAACAACTCCAAGACCAATAGAGTCTAGTGATGAAAATATGTTTGATTGGATGCCAAGTTTTATGACAACGACAACAGTCTCACCTCCAATATCACCAGTACAAGAAACCATTCAAATTAACCTGCCAAAACCATTACAAGATCCATCTACATGGGTTGGAATTTTACAAGCATTACAAAACGCTTCCCAATCAACCACCACAACCGAATCATACATGATGCAACCACCACCTCAAATATACGATGAACCTCAAGTCAAATCCTATGCAAATAATCAAGTTTGGCGAGTTCTTCCAAGAACACAAGAACATGTCAATTCCTTATCTGACCACAAAAAAGGAGAATATGGTGAAAAATTAATATGGCTGAAAGGACCATCACTACGAGGTCCAACAGATGTGATAGTTGATCCAGAAAACTTGGAATCATTCAAAGAATTCTTAGATGATGAAGGAATACCATTTGACATCACTATTTGGAATTTGGAGAAGGCAATCAAATATGAAAATCCACCTGTACGATATAATATGATGAGTATCGAACATCCTCTTACATGGTATCACTATCATCGATATGGCGATATCTTAAAATTCATGGAATACTTACAACGGAATTTCCCAAAACATGTTGAATTGATACCAATCGGAAGTAGTTTCGAAGGAATGCCATTAGTGATTGTCAAGATTTTTTCAAATGAAGCTGATAACTCATTTGCTGCATACTCAAAAACAGTTTATCAGAGAAAAAATGACAAAAAATCACATTACAAACGAAAGAAATCAAAGAAAAGAGTAAGTAAACCAGCTGTTTTTATTGAAGCTGGCGCTCATGCACGTGAATGGATAGGACCTGCTTCGGCTACATGGATTCTCAATCATCTCATTGACTTGATACACAAAAACAATACATTAAATGATACAATTTTCTCTGTAGATTGGTATATTATGCCGGTGCTAAATCCAGATGGATATGAATATTCACATAATTATGATAGAATGTGGCGAAAAACACGGACAAAAATTGAAAAGAAGGATTCGCTGTTAACTGCTGCAATGAATTGGCTTCAAACTGACGATGATGATCCACAACAAATTGAAGCACTAAAAAAATACTGTTATGGCACAGATTTGAATCGGAATTGGGATGATAGTTGGGGTGTTGTTGGGGCATCTCAAGATCCATGTAACGATTATTATGCAGGTTCAGCACCATTTTCTGAACCAGAATCAAAAGCTCTATCGAAATTCTTGATGGAACATCATAAAAAAATAAAAATTTATGTTTCACTTCATTCATATGGACAATTAATTGCATATCCACCATCACCCAGTTTTGCATATGTCCATGAAAGGTATGATGACTTATTTGATATGGCAATGGTCTCATTAGAAAAATTGAGAAGTTCAGGAAGTCCAACCAAGTATTTAATTGATACAAGTAGCGATATGATTTATCACAGGTCAGGGTCATCAGATTCATATGCAATGCACCAAATTGGTATCCCTTATGCATTTACCGTAGAACTAAGAGGGACTAATGGACCAATTTTGCCAGCAAATCAAATTGAAATGGCAGCTGCTGAAGCATTTCATCTTATTCAAGGCATGGTGGAATATATTTAAGTTTTATTTGGAAGTTAAAGTTATTTTAATTTAAGTAATTTATTGAAAAAATATGAATATTAAATGGAAAAGATTGATGGTTAGTTTCGATATAAGTGATATGGCTTCAAAATAACTTGGAGAAGACAACAATGTTGAAAATTCTGAAATTTATAAGGTAAAATCTTTTTATGTTAAATTTAAATTTTTAACGGTTTCCTGTCACATTGCATCCAATACAAACAAAATCATTTTTTCCCCTCTTGATTTAAATTTTCATTCATACAATTCATTTCTTGGTATTTCTGTTTCAAAATGTTCGTTATTCCCATTCACATACGTAATTCATTCTCCCATCTCTATTTCATTCATACACAAACACACACACACAGACATACCATTCACGTTTGTTTGAATGAAACCAACACACAAAGACACAAAATATCTCCATATACATACCTTTTTAGTATTTTAAAAAATACATCTACTTCAGGTATAAACTTCAGTCGAGTTTGGCATGTCTCAGTGTTAAAATGCTTAAATAAAATAATAATATCGGGTAACAACACATACACAATAATTGAGTGAGGGAGACTTAACAACTTTACAAACAACATAACAAAAAATATAATATTATGTGACTAAAATCGTATTTTAATTTAATAAAATAACAAAATAAACAGATAATTTGTGTAAAATAAACCAAAAGGAAAATGCTGATTAACGGAATTCAATGATTTTATCAACGACTAAGATAAGGAAATTAAAAAAAGATGAAAATGACGCGTTTTTAGTATTACAAAAAAAAAATATTTTTAAGTCTCAGTGTTGTTTCACCGTTTTTTTTTTACTTTTAACATACATACACAATTTTGTCGTTTCGTCGTAAAGCTCTGAAACTGAAAAGGTATTATTATTATGAGTAATACACTTACTCATACTTAAACTCATACAATGGCAGTAAAATATTTTTGTTAATATGAAAAAAATTCATAATATTGCCATTTACTTTTATATATTATAAATAAATACAAATAAAATACACGATAAAAAAAGTGAATCATTTGAAAAATTTCATAATAATAATAAAATCTCGTGTGTGCATGGTTTTTTTTTGCTTCAAAGACATCGAATGAAATATAAAATAAAAAATAAGTAAATAGAAGAATTTTTAACGGAAAAATGCGCAAAACAAGTGGTTTTATTATACTATCACTCAAAAAATGTACTTAAAAGCGCAATTCATGTAAATAAATGTGGTAAATTAAATTAAAATTTAATCGAAAATTAAATGGTAAAAAAAATTTAAAATGAAAAAACTTTACAAATTAAAAAAGTGAGTTTTGTTTTAATATTAAACAACTTGTACACGTTGTGTGTGGTTGTATGGAAGACCACAATGTTGTTAGTTTATAGGAAAAATAAATATTTGGTTGCCATGGAAGTGAAAAATTAGTACTAAATTTCATAACAAATCAGAAAAAAATGCATAGACAGCATAAATTTTGTTGACCGAATGAATTTTTAATCGAAATTGTTTGTGTTTTAGAAGCGAAAGGGCTTTGAATTGTAAATTTAATCAACTTAAAAGTGAATTCACGTGAAAATTTTGTGTTAGAAATAGTTTTTTGAAGCAAAAATTAAAAATAATTCGTTTTTTATTGAAAAATGTACTTTGAGTGTGAAGATTGCACCGATTAACTTTCTTTTTGCCAATTTTTAGACATTACTGAAACGTTTAAGAGACAGTTGACCGAGGCCTTTTCAGTGACTTTAGTTTAATTTTTATGTTCAAATTTCAAGGGTACTATTTTCACTTTCATCGACAATCGGCGTCAAAATAATGACAGTACTAAAATATATTTTATTCTTTTTCTTTAAAGGAAATTTTCATCTGAATCAAAGTGAGTCAAAGTCAGAAGTGAACAAAAACCGAAAAAAATTATGCAAAATATGAGAGTCATAATAAAAAAATCATATAAATTTTAAATTCAAAACAAAATCACAACAACAACAACAAGAGCACACGTGAAGCTTTTCTTTGAATCTTTCAATGCATGTTAAAGAATTCATTCAAATTTTTTTATGACAAAAATTCTTAAAGGAAAATTGTATAAATTATTAGCATAAAAATGATGATGATGATGACCCACACACACACACACACAATGATGGTTTTTGAATTGTCAATGATGATAAAAATGAAATAATAATAAAGAAGCAGCTTTTATACTATTCAAAAAAAAAAGAAAGACATAAGTGAGCATAAGTAATATATATGTAAAAGAAGTAATGATATAATAAAAGTGCAGACAAGCCGAAAATAAGAAGAAAATATTGTATTATGACATAGTTCATTGTTATTTTCTTATCATCTTGCTAATTTTACAATTGAAAAGAAAAATATACCAAAATAATAATAATAAAGAATTTCTGTTCATACATTTCATGTCAAGTAAAAGTACGTTTAACAAAGGAAAAG
The DNA here is from genome assembly GCA_900002565.1 of Culicoides sonorensis. Classification (NCBI taxonomy): domain Eukaryota; kingdom Metazoa; phylum Arthropoda; class Insecta; order Diptera; family Ceratopogonidae; genus Culicoides; species Culicoides sonorensis. The sequence goes on along the minus strand of LN483441.1, from coordinate 193,416 downwards.
ATAAATAATATACATAAAATAATGATGTAGTGTGTATGAAATTCTTTAACTATTTCTCCAAGTTCACAGTGTAAAATTATTATTAAAAATATAAACTTAAATATATAAAATATAATCATCATAATGAAAGTTACAGTTTGCTTTGGTCCTGTTCGTGTTGTTGTCCCTTGTGGCAACGGTGAGATGCTGGTACGTGAGTTGGTTCACGAATCAATTAGGCGGTATAAAAAAGCATCGGGCAAGGTAAGTGCAATTTAATAGAGCATGATAATAAATACACACTTTAGATAAATTTTTTGTTCATAATTTTTTTGTATAAGGATGTTTAATGTGAGTGGGAAATTGCTTTATTTGTATAGAGAAAAATACTTTTTCTGGTACTTGATTCAAAAGTTTATGAGATGTGAAGAATTATTTGAGTTATGTTGATTCATGGAAAAATGCTCAATGAATTCACAATGAAACTCAAACTAAACTTGAGTATTATTTTATGACCAGTCAAGTCATCATTAGTCTCCTTCCATGATAAGTCGATTAAATTCCACTGTAACAATTGACGTGATATCTAAAAAAAGTAAATAAATTTATATAAAAAAATAACAATAAAAAAAAACTTTAAATTACCTGCAAAAGAATAATCACGGCAATGGCAAAATTAACATTTATATTTAATGACGAGTATACATTGACGACGGTGACACGACAGATACAACACAACTAATAAATTGACCTTGAACATAAAAGAATGTAATAAAAACTTGTTTCTTCTTGATTATTATTATTATAAAAGTCGCGTTGTATTTCAAATACACACACACACGTTAAATGAGAAGTACAATTATAAACGTTTTTTTATAATTCTTTTTAAGTTCCATCGCACACACACACACCATTTTATTTATTATCTTCATCATCATAGAAAGGTGGTGTTTCTTTTTAAATGTGATTAACGTTCAAAAGAATCATGCAATTTCAATCAGTTTTAATTCAAATTAGTGTAAATATTTAAAAATAATAAAATACGATATTTGTTTCTTTTTATGTGTGTGTGTGTCAAAAAGAGCTTGTGCAAAAATAGAAGAACAACAATGCGATAACTTATTTTGCGCTTCAATATATAAATGTGTAATTATTAACATTGAAGAGGAATGTAATGTAAATATTTTACGTATATAAATATTGAATTTGTAATAAAAAAAACTGAATGAAATGAATGCTCATAAAAGGAATTTTGTTCTATTAGTGTGATATGCCAATTTCAGTTGAAGCAATTGAGTGTGTAATTGAACGTAACGTGTGCTAGTGTGGGAGTTTCATATAAATATACTAAATCATAACAAATGACAAATATGAATTAATTAAAGTTAAATGTTCAATATGCAAATTAACTTCATATTTCAATGGTTTTTTGAAAAATGATATTTTAAATTAAAGAAAAAGGAGAGACAGGAATTTAAGCCATTATGACAAATGATATTTTTCGTTAACATTTTTTTTTTAAACAGAAGCTTTATGCTAATTCAAGATTAACCCAAATTGGTTCATGATACGATTTCAAGCCTTTACTTAAATTTTTTTTACAAAAAACATCAGTTCCTTATGAGTTATAGTCAAAAGTTAATTAAATTTTGTTATTACAAGACTTAACAATTGATTATTCTTCTTTTATTTTACCTAAACTAATTTTTTTTACTGGTTCTAGTAATAATAACGCACTTCCTGTTTTATCTATTTCGTGCGACAAAAAGGTGTTATTTAATTTTTTTTTTGAGTATCTGATCACAAAAATGATAAATAATTATATTTTCTATTATTATTATAATAATTTTAATGGAAAATCCCATTTCTGATTTAGACCAGGTATAGAACAGAAAATTAATTTCAATGAAATAGAACATATTTTATAATTGAGAGCATCCTGTTGATACGTTCATTATTTTTTCGTATTCAACTCCCCTCGGTATGTAAATTTATTTTGTTTGTCTTTAACTTGAATGGCCTTAATTTGCGTGTCAAATTTGGAATTTGATAAAAAAAAAATATCAAAATCAAAGAATTTAAGTATGAAATCCTGGGAGACCACCTACATTCATTAAGATTCATTCTTCATGTTTTTTTTTATTTTAATAAAAAATTTATAACATTGTTTCAAAGAGGCAAATGACAAAGTATCAAATATTGCGGTTAGAAATATTTTACTTCATCAAATATCAATTTAAACTCATTTCATGTTAAAGTATATGATATGTATTCAAAATTAATTTCAATCTTGAAGATAACTCTTATCATCCTCTAAGGTATGAATTTCTTCGATTTTGACAAAATTTAATGTATTGAACCACTTTTATTTTGGTATTCTTATGATGAATATGATATAAAATTGATATATGAGAGAGTAATACAAATAAAAACAATAAGAAAAGTTCATTGAAGCCTTACACATAGTGTGTGCTTAGGAATGTTGTCTTAACGCGAAAATGAAGCCTTTATTCGCATGAACAAAGAAATAACCTGAAAAATCAAAAGAAAATTGTAACTTACCTCTAAACTACATGAAACCTGGAAGAGCTTCATTTGATACTGCAAATATTCCTGTAAAACAAATGAAATTGATATCAATTCGAATGTATTCAAAGAACATTTAAAATAAGCATAAAATTCAAACAATGACAACATACCTGAGTTAGTAATAATATATAAAAATGTTGAGTGTTTTCTTTTATTATTATGAAAATTAGAAGAATAAAAATTTGTTACGTGCATATTCTAGCGTGACAAACACATGTGTAAGCTGATACTTTTTTCCCATCAGTCTTAAGTGACTCGTCGAATTCTCACAATAAAGTATGTTTGATTTCCGCATGAACGTATTAAGTGGGTTTTTTTTTATCTAGAATGAAATAAAAGAAAATTTATGAGAATGAAAGCAATAAATTTCAAGGATTTAAGGTTAGAATCCTTAATTACTTGAATGCTTTTACAACTTATTTCTGTTTTTATAAATAATAACAATAAAATTGTAATTTCCACGATGAGGTCTCGTTACAGTGATATCACTTTAGAAATGTCAATGCCTTCTTGTTTCTTTACAAGTGTATTAGAAGCCATATTCGTGTTGATTGTGCTTTCTTGTCGTCAAAGAACAAAATCCATTATAATAATCAGTATGCACGTCATATGACATGTCTTGATTTCTTTAAATTTTTAATCATTTTGTATTGGATTGTGTTTTCTTTTTCTTTAAGTTAGTGAGCGGTTAAACGCAATATGCATTTTTAGATTTAACCAAGCGTGCATCGTATAACAGGGCGCTTAGTTCTTAATAGTTTTATCATCATCATCATCATAAAATATAACGAAAACTTACCGAGACAAACCAATTAAAGTTACCCTTCTAAACATAACATCAGCCAAATCACCTGAGGTCTAACGTAAATGAAATGGTTCATTTGTGGTGCTCAATCATGAAAATGTTATAACCAAAATTCTGTGTAGTACCTCTATGCAAACACACATATTTTAATAACAAAAAAAAAACATGTATATAAAATGTAATTTTGTTTGGACACCTGCTGATATATAAAATTTACATTTGAAATGAACAAGTATTTCTTTTTTAGTTTAGTTTTAATCCAAAAGCACATGTTTTATATTAAAATATCATTATCTGACTTAAAATGCAGGAAAACTGCATTATATGAGTAATTTTACTCTTGATACTTCAAAGTATTTAAAAGCTATGAGATATTGTTTCAATTTCTATGATAAACATACAATGTTGTTATTATGTAGTGTAATAATTTATAAAAGAACAATCAAGCAAAACAATTGTTTTATAATAGTTTTTAGAATTGTTTTACTTTTTTGTGTGTGTTTTTGTATGAAATGTTATTGTAATTATTATTATTTTAATTCATTATAGGAAAGAACAAACTTTTTTTTTGTTTTCATTTTGCTTGAAATGCAGTTTGTTGGATTATTAGACTAGATTTGAATTAAGCTACGAATATTAATACTTAATTTTGAATTTTCATTCACAGCCATAAAACTAACAACAAAAATGATATTGATCAACTACTACTATCGCTCTCTGGGTAAATTGATAACTGTCATCACAGATCTTAAAGATCATAGATCACCGGATGTGTATCTATACAAAATACACCGTCAAATTTTGGTATCGTTTTTCCTTTAAAAAATATCTCATATTCGTGAAATTTCACCAAAATACACGGAATTTGAATGTAATTCCCTGAAAAACAATCATGTGACTGATAATGTTATCAAAAAGAATACGTTTTTAACATTTTCTTAATAGATGTGTACTTTCGTGTATAAAATAAATTAATATGATACGGTTGATGCCTTTATATTCTCATATTTATTTTATTTTCCTAAAAATAAAATTTCATGACACAAAAAAATTCATCTTCTGTTTTCTTCTTGTTCATTGTTCAATCAAGATTAAAGGAATTCAATTTAATCACTTTACGCTTATATGCTTAGTGACTACTTATTCCTAATCATTTTTATGTATGTGTATATGTGAATATCTGCATAATAAGGAGTGTGATTTATTGTTTGAAACAGTGACTCATTTATCGCTACGTTCAGCAACATTCACTTTATTATACGATTATTTTTATAAGTCTTTTCACATATTTTTTTTAAGGATTGTAGGAATTTTTATATCTCATGTATGATGCTTTTATTTTTGAATATTAAAGAATGTTTTCAAAATAAAGTTCTTGACATGTCTTGTCTCAGTCTATAGGAGCTCGAAGGAGAGGCAAAGAACAATATGCAATTGTTCTTTTATGTGATCATCCATACTTAAAAGGAAAAAAAATAATAATAACATAATAATAAAAGACAACACGAAGAACCGGTTACGTTATGATTCGTTTTTTTGAAATATAATTTATAATGTAAGAATAATAATAACATAACATGAAATTCTTGAGTCATGACTTTTGAAAAATGAACTTTGAAAGAATTTATTACCAGTTTTTGAAAGAAATGCGATTAAAGTAACGATTAACATGATCACATGGAATTCCCGGTTTCATTTAACACTAGAGGCCATATTCGATCATATGCACTTATGAGGAGAGATACGATAATCGTTTTTTTTACTTGTGAGCCTTCTCATTGTTATTCTTGTAATTCTTGAAAAATAATTCTTGAATCAGCACGATTAACAATTGACGAGACGAACATTGATTGAATACCATTTTCATTTAATTTGCTACTCATTTTGTATTCTCAAAGCACATGAGTCATTATTTTGTTATGTTATTCTTTTGTTCATTCAATATTTTATATGTTATTAATTGAAATTTTTTTAACAAAAAAAATGTTATAAATTAAAACTAAAACAAAAACAGAAGCATTTTACAATTAATGACGATGTCGTTGTCGTGTTTTATGTTTGTTACGGTAAAATAGAATACAAAAAAAATAAACAACAGAAAAATGTATCTAGAAAGCATTCATAAACACTTTTTATGGTTAGAATAGCGTAAAAACCACGCACTATGTTCCATTATTTTTTGAATGTATCGCTTTTGGAGTTAATGCTCACAAAAGAAAACAACACAAAAAAACGTGAAAATGTGGCTTAATTGACGATTGTTTTACATTTTTGTGTACGACAACTTTTGTTTGGATTAAAATAAAAATAGCATTTAGTCATTAAAATTTTATGGGAAGTAACAACAAAAAAAATTAAGGTTAATTGGTAAAAGTGGTCTTTAAAACTAGAATTAGATCAAAAATAATTGATGGATACCTTAATTACTTGATTGATTTAGATAAAATCAGATTTTCATGAAATTTAACCTGCATTCCATGCGTTAAGTGGCAACCACATTCTTTTTTGACCGCCCTTCAATCAGCGATTTAGTTATGGTATTATGACGGTATATCATCAAACGTGATGTTAATCGAAAATATTGGCTTTAAATTCACTTTGAAATAACAAAAAAACAGTGTTTGTACAGAGAGTTTTTGTATATCAAACATGAAAAAAAATGAAACGAAAAAAATCGTATCAATAAATAAATAAAAATGAAATAAACGGATGAATTTCAAATAGAGGCTGTTATACCACATTTCTATTAAATCAATGAATGGTTGCATAAAATACATGAAAATTCTAGGAAAATTATGATATTTTAAAGTTTAAACATTGAGTTTTATTCTCATGAAGCATGAGGCGAACATACAAATCGACCATAAAAGCACATTTATATTAGAAATCCACATTTATTCAATAAAAAAATTAGATCAAGTATTTATAATTCACATTCAATGCAATCCTTTTATATTTATTTATTGTGTTATTTTAAGCTTGATACGGATTATTTAATTACTGAATCAGACACCATTCAATTATGAGTGATAGATTGAAAAGCTTAGTACCAAAATGACAAGTAAAATAACTTTTGCCCATTTTCAATAGCATAAATTTGATTGAACCCCATTAAATAAAATGACATTTCTGATCTTTATTTGTTTAATAACAAAGTCCCAGCACACAGATCCAATCTCAACTCACAGCTCATTTAATTTTGTTTATTATCATATTTTTGATAATAAATTTGCCATTTTCAATTTAAATGACAATCAAAATTAAGATCAAATGTCATCAGATTCTTTGTTTCTTTTTTTGTATCATGTTGGAATGTAAATCCAGCTTATGATAAAAAAAAATATGTAATCACAATCTAAATGTTAATGATATACAAAGGTAGAAAAGGCAAACACTTGAAAAAATAATCTTTATGTTTATTATCAATATGACACCAAAAATAACGCGTAAAAATAACAAGTAAATTGAGACAAAATAAATACAATTGTTTGCCAAGGGGCGTTTAAAATTTAATTTTATCTTGTTTTTTCTCTGTTTTTTTTTTGTCATTATTGTCATTTTTGTAAGAACTCAATTGAATTCAATATGATTCTATTTGAAATGCGTATTATGATTATGAAGTTCGAACCAGACATGTGTTAGTCAATTGGACGATCTTTCTAAACTATGAGATTTTATTTAAAAAAATGAAAATTTGGCGGCAAAAAAGAATAAGAACTTACTTTTTGTAATATCATTTTATATGAGCTACATTTCACACAAGTATGAGGAACAAGCGCGATATCATTACTTTGTATGTAAATGATAACAATAACGATGAACATTATTGTGTCATCTTATCAAACAGGGGTGTCACCTGTTGTTTTTTTTTTGTTGAATTGTGCTAAGATAATACAGCCAAAGTCCATAAAAAAGATTTCTTTCGAGTATTTTCACAACACCTTCAACGAATTGACAATGATAAAATAAATTTAAATAAAAATATCAAATTTCTTTCAATTTTTTCGAATACCTTCAAGAAATAAAAGGAAGAAATTTGTCCCATTTACTTCATAAAGAAATATAATTTTATTCACACTTTGATTACAAACAACATCGATAAAGGTGTTTTTTTCATCAAAAATGTGTTGAAATGTTAACAAGAAATTACTTTGTGTGTTATATTAAACACAGAGTCAGCAACAAATGAGCCATAAATTGAATCATTTGACATTGAATATGAAAGAAGAAATTCATAAAATAATTGGAAAAGTGTGATATGTGAGAAATGAACACAGATTTAATCAATTGATTTTATGTATGGTGATATGAATTCAGATATTGCTTTAACTTGTTTGAGATCAAATGAAATATGTTGTAAAAAATTTTTTTTTCTGTATGAAAAAAAAAATTTAATTTGTAAAATTTAATGACTTGACAGGTCATTTTTGTGTTATGAATATTTCATATCAAAGGAATTTCATAAATTTGGATTTCATGAAATATGAAATTGAATGAGGTTATAAATTTTAAATGAACTTTGAACGTAAAGCTATTATGTAATTCTTTACAAAGGATCGAAAAATGGAGATTTTTTGACAGCTCCCAACACTCAACACCTGTGTTACATTGATCATGGTATCTTAGAAATCTTAAATTGCTCAAATTACATTTAAAATTAAAATAAATTCATGGATTGACATGGATAAAGGATTATTAACTTCAATTTTCAATTGTTTTATAATAAAAATTGAATGATATGTCATTTAATTTCATTTTATTTCGAATCAAAGCATTTTACTATGAATATTTAATAAAAAATTTATCATCTGGCAAGTAATAATAAAAATAATGATATTTCTACTAAAATGACAATTTATATTCCCCAATGACACAATTTGTTTTAAGTCTTCTCTTCATGCTCTTTATTTTCCAGCAATAAATCTAATAAATTTACATGTGTGACTCAATTGCTTGGATTAAATTTACTTTTTTTTCTCTTTCGAATATTATCAAGTCACATGTGTTAGTACATGAAACAAAAGAAGAAGAAAAAAAAACAATTGCCAACCAATTATGCAATGGAGATGAAACCATTTCTTCATAACCGAGTATGAAAGTAACTGAAATTCGATTTATCAAACAGACTTAGAGAAAAATAACGTCAAGTTTTTAAAAGTTGTGTATGAAATGATATCACTTTCATTTAAAAATATTTTAAATATAATTTTATCTCTATACACACATTAAATGTACGGTATCAAATGGAAGAGAATTACTTGACTGACAACAACTACTTATGAGCACATATTAGATTGTAAAGTGTCATTTCAAAGTGGATTTGCAAAATTACATCTTTATATATGAAAAAGAAAAATGTATCATGGAATTTCAAGCCACACACATGCAAACTCATTATATGAATAGTTTGAGCACAATACAGTAAACAGTTTAAGTAAATTGAATTATGCAATAATTAGCATCCATTTTTGTGTATGTGATATGATTTTTTTCATGCCTTAAAAAAATACTACATGGCTTGCGTGTGAAATGTATGAATGAATGAAGAGTTGGAGCGTATAAAATGATATAAGTGGAGGCAAAAAATATGATGATAGTTAATCTGAAATTAATGTAAAAATTAAGTGAAGTAAATGAGTGTAGTATAAAAGTACTAGGGGAATTTTTCATTGAAACGTGAAATGCTTGAAATTTACTGCATACTGGGATTCAACAAATTTGAAGCTCATGTGGCAACGTAATCCTATCGTTGCAATTTTTGATGCTCATTACACGTCGCGCACTCCCCTTGTAAGCAAATGTGATGAAAGACATTATATTTGCACACAAATACCCATAATCATATTTAAAAATTATGAAGATAAAAAATTATCTCGAACGAAAGAAATTTTTTTACGATTATTTATATAATTTGTATCTTTCTATGTTATTTAAAGTATAGCAACGGAAATAACCGTGGTCTTAATGACATTTTTTTGCTGTTTGAGATAAGCTTACTCAACTTTTTTCACATTTAAATGAAAACGAACCAAAATTAAGTGTTTTTCATGACAAAAGCCCACCTCGATTCAAAATCTAGTTTAACAAAAAAATTAACACGTGCATTTGTGCTGGGTAAAAATATAATAATAGATAATAGTTGGACAAGCATGTAAATGACAAGATCAATTTCCAGAAATAAGGCAAATTGCTAGAAAAGAAACTAATATTTAACTCATTTTCCATTGGCACATACTTACATAGTTTGTTTGTTGTTATGTTTTAAACTTAAGATTCAAAGATGTGAATACAAATTGTTTACAAAGATGGTATTCGTACATATAAATTATATGCACGAGTAAGTTTTATATGGCCGGCAGAATTAAATGCACAAAATGATCTGCAATGTTTGAATTGTTTAAATTTTGCTTTGGCAAAAGGAAAGATTTCATAAAATGTAGTTTTTAGGTAAATACATGTATAAAGTTCATGAATGCTAATTATTAGCTTCAATTTAACCTCTTTGCAATTGTTGCTTTCTTTAAAGGTAGTATAATGTTTAAATTGTATGAAGATATTTTTACCTCTGCAATTTTTATTTTGTTTTTGTTTCTCCGAAATGAAGTGAAATGAAATGATACGTTAATGTGAAGATTGTATGTTAGGTTTACATGCGAAAAAAAAATTTGCTAGGCAGCATCACTGAGATAATTCATTGGGAAGCCAATGAAATTACAACTCAAAAAAGTCTCACGTCCTATGACATTACATTTCACCTTCTTACATTTTCACTTACGTTACATTGTTGCACTTTTTTAAATGTAAATTCATTTCAGTGTAATGTTTATGAAAATATGTGATTAATATCAATTTAAAATTCCAGTAAACAATAAATACAAAGTATTTCTTTAATTGAAACTCTTTTCTGATAATAAAAAAGCTTTCTTTTGATTATAGTGAGGTATTTTCATTCAAAAGTACTGGAATTCATTAAGAGGCTCTTTGAGGTCGTGGTGATGTCTTTTAATGACAAAATCGGATTCAATCATTTAAGTAATAAGAATCTGAGATGACAGACGTTGAACCGTAAATGCACTCACTCATTTAATTCCCAATTACATTTTACTTTTCACACATTCAATTGTAATCACAATTGCATATAATTGGACTTCTTCAATTTCATTTTACTCTTATAACTTTTCTTTTTCTCTTGCAGTTTAAAGCCACATTATTTCAATATTTTGAAAAGTAACATCCACTTCCCTTCCCTTCTATTTTTTTTTCTTATTTTATTTTTAACTCTGTAGTAGTTATTTAAGTACTTTAAAAGTTAACAATGCTGAATCAAAAAATAGCTGCAAGCTTCATAAATATTTTACTAAACAAAAAAAATGTAGTAATGGTCTTGAAATCATGTAAATAAGTTCATTTTCGTTCTCGTACTGATCCATTTGATGCCCATGTGAAACATTCATCATTCTGTTGAAATTGTTTTAAATGAAACCATTTTAATAATAAAATTTTAGTCGACGACACAGATGTGGTCGCAAAAGCGCATTTTTCTTGAATTAAATTCAATTTAGCGTTTAAATAAAAAAAATTACTTTTTAGAGTTTAAATTTAAACGTCATCTATTCAATTTTATTTTCGTTCAAACAGTAATTTTTTTCAAATGTTAATCTAATTTGAATATAATTTACGAGAAAATGCAACAAAAAACGGAAAATCCAGAAGTGTACATCTGTGTTCCATAATGATATGGTTAAAATTATAGCAGCAATAAAATAAAAGGATTTTTATAGAGTTCCCACAAAACAGTTGAATGTGAATGAAACAATAAAAAGATTTACATTTAAAAAAAAATAGAAAAAATGAGAGAGTTATCCGCAGGATAATTTCGCATTGATTTCATTGTAAAGAAAAAAAACAATTACAACGGAAAAATGATGCACAAGGTTTAACTGCTCAAAGGTATCGGGGATGACACAATTAACAGGAATATGAAAAGATTGTTAAATAAAGACAAAAATATGGATTTCAATGACTCGATACCCTCATACTGCATTAAAACGTCATATCACCCATGAATAAATGCATCATCAGCTAAGCACCATTATTTTCTGGTCTACTAATTCACATCATCTCTTTTTTTCTTCTTCTTATTGACCGAGAATGTATACAAACATATAAAATAGTACAATCTTCTCTCCATTAATTATCGAATGAAACGTGAAATGAATAAAGTTGGACTACTTTCAATCACATATTGTTAAGATAAAATGCAATTTAACTTTTAACATATAAATTTTGTGTTGGATAGGGGTCAGTGAGCGACTATTCAATTTTAAGTCTTTTTCATGAAGTAAAGAACGGAAAATTGCTTTCTATTCATATTTTATGCTAAATTTTCATGTTTTTACCATTATGCAGAGTGTCAGTCAATAGAATAATGCAATTTTTGAAAAAATTATCCATAAAACCATTTTAATAGAATTTTTTACCCTAATTCAAGCTTCAAATCGTAACATTATGAATTATAAATGAACTCTGACTGCAACTGCAACTGAAATTCAATTTAATTTTTATAAATAATCATGAAATTTATAATAATAATAAAATAACAATATTGTAATGGATTAAATGTCGCCCATGTATTGCATTTTTTTGACATACATTTGAATTCCATAATAAAAATAACAATAATCTACTTAAACGGCACTTCAAGGTTCTTGTGTAGGAATATTTTATTTGAATTGAAAGTAAAATTTTATAACATTATTAAATGCAAGAAAAAAAAATTTACACATATAGATAAAATGTAAATTACAAATAAATATTTTTTTAATATAACCCTGAATTTAAACAAATTTGCACAAAAAAAAAATAATATTTTTTTAATCAAATTGGCACGGAAATGTATTTTTCATTGATTTTAACATTTAAACTCAATTTTAACATGAATTTCATTTCATTTTACATCACTTTTCATTCAATCAAAATTCAATTGAATGTTTATTTATTTATTTATTTTTAATTTACATTCAGTATTAAAATGATGCCTATTAGTGTAATTTTAATATTTAATGATAAGTGTCATCAATATTTCATTATAAAATTATTATTTTTTTCTTCTCCATTTTTTTTGGTATCATTGAGTGTCATCCAAATCCATTTTTGTCCTTTCATATTAAAATATGTGTGTTTTTTTTTTAACAATGATTGAATTGAACTGAACTGAAGTGTGTCATCAATAAATAATGATGAGAATCCTTGATGTTTTATTAAAAATGCTTGTGGTAGATCATCATAATCAGTTAAAGAGTGTATTTTTAGTGGTGTATTATAAAAAATTGAGTATTTTTTTTATCAATCAACCAATATTTGTATACAAATGATGTGAAACATAAATTTTTGTTATTAGAATCAGGTCGATCGTTATCAGTCATGAACTGGTTTTTATCGTCATGCTTATCATAAAAATTTAACGTCAAGTTTTTTTTTGTAATTTTTGTAATGAGATTTCAAGTCAATATGTCAAAGAAAGAATTTATACAGGAAAATGTTTTTTTTTCATTATAATTATTTTTTTTTACGAACGAAAATTGAATGGGTGAAACGATTCAATGATGGAAATACATTTAAAATTAAAATTATTTTCCTTTTAATTGAGGGTTTTGACAGGTATTGAAATTAAAATCGATGAATGAGTTGAATAGAGCTGCATTAAAGGGTTGTTTGTAACCGAACTTTTGAAATCTGTGGGATACATTTTTCGCATTCAAGCATTTCAATCTGATAACGAGCACTTGTGAGCTGTGAAACATCGTTTAAGTCTGAATTATCATTTTAAATCCAGGAGTTCCATTCTCGATGCCTCTCAAATGATTAGAAATGAGCTAATTTTTCCTAAAAATAAACAAAAATATTAACAATCAAAGTAATTTCATACATAATATTTGTCCCAGTATCAGTTATCTACCTTTATCATCACATTTTAATGATGATGCTGACAGCTGTAATAATAAATGATAATTATCTCACTTTTTCTCTTATACAAATTCATCGTGCAAATTCTTCACATAATTATTATGCGAATATTTATGCTGGATATGTGTAATTTTTGTGTTAAATGTAAACATTTTAAACGCAAGCAAAATTTCCATCATGAATTTTGATTTATTTAGAATGTTTTGACAAAAAACAATGATAAACAAAAATTCAATTTCTATTCCAAATAATGTTAATTATAAAAACATATCACAATTAAATAAGCTCAATTCAAATGTTTCTTATCTGAATTTAGGCACTCATGTAATTTAACAACAACAGAATTTAAACAATTGAAAATTGGCTGATTCAAAGCTTCATTAAATATCAAGAACATTGTTTTTCAATCTTATTTTCAAGTTATTTTCAGTCATTTATACCGCAAATATCACATTCTCTTCACACTCTAAATGTGTTTTTAGTGTTGAGATAAAGTCAATTCAATATCAAGACAAGTGCGGTTACAAGTGTGTGTATCTCTGTGTGAATGTTTGTTTGTGATATTCTTTCATGCAAACAAGAGATTAGAAAAGACAAGCAAAAACACACACACACACATATATATATCATTCAATCAAGTGTTGAAAGACATCAATCAAATTGAATAGAAATTGAACAAAAACACTATTTTGCTATGTTAAAAGTGTAACACAAACATTCGAACAAACGTCTCTTTAAAATGAAATGAAAGGAAGACGAATAAGGAAAATTTTTGGTTAAGAAAAGAGGCAAATAAATTTTTAGGATGCTTCACATTTGAATTTTACATTGATGAATGATAAAAATATGAATTGATTGGTGTGGTAAAATGTGTGTGATTCCAATCGGAAATTAATACAGAAAAAGGAGCAATTGTCAACAATTGTGTTGTTGTAATTTTTGGGATTCAATAATATACAAGATAAAGATCATGTTTAATACTTGATTTAATGTTCTTTGACACGTTTTTGAATACAAAACAAAAAAAAACAACAAAAAGATGTGACAATATTTGCATTTCCTTATCCAAAGAATGAAGATTAAATACCAAAAAATAAAAGGATAAAACTTTCAAAGATATTCGTCATCATGTCAGACCAGAAATGAAATCCAGACAATTTTAAAGTAAACAAAATGTCAAGTAACACAAACATTTTACATTTCAAATCTATTCATGTTTCTGTCACTGTTTTAATTACGATTGTTCCATTACGATGAAAAGATATTTTCATGTCACGTTAACACTTTACTCCATGAAATTCCATATCCGTTTTGAAAGGGGATTTAAAAAAAAATGTCTTCAATGTAAACATGACGCGTTAATTGATCGAAGGTTATCTTCATCTCTGAATTAATTCCTGAAATAAGCTTACACATACCTTGAAATATATTCAATTTCATGTTTTTCACTTTTTAGTGCGAGACAATTTTAAGACATTTTCGTTAAGTTAGCATCAAAATATGTCAATTTCTATTAAATGTTAGAAATGTGAGTCCCACATTGGAAATCGAGTCCTAGTTGGAGAAAAGAATCTCAACTTTAAATATTTGTGCTAACTTCAAATGCTTGTTTCTCACTTTTAAGAGCGATTTCTTGTGATTTTTTTTCTATATTTTTTTTTTAAATGTAAATGAGCATTTAAAAGTTTCTTTACAAACATTTAACATTTTCACTCCAAAATTTTAGTATGTGATGATAAATAAAATGTGAAGTATTTTGTTTATTTCCACAATTACTTTAGCACATAAACAAAACACTAATCGTGATAAAAAATGTGATGCATGAGAAAAGTCAAAGTAGTTTTTCTTGTTTTCAAGTTCTCAATGGTTGGTAAAAAAGTACAGGTATGACGTATGACTATGAGTAATAAAAAGTGTTTTGTGTTGTGTTAATAAAAAGGTCTAAGTAAGAAAGTAAGAATTATTATTTTAAATGTGGGTAAAAAAGGAAAAGTGTAATGATCATAATAATTAGTGTGAACCCAGTGGAACATCTTAAAGTTCAAAAGTCTCAAACAAGGAATTTTAATTTTAATTTAACTTTTATTATAACAATAATAACCTTGTAAGGTAAATTATTTGTATTTCATATCACACAAAATTACTTCCAAATGTTCATTATATCTGTCAAGATATTTTATGATTAGAAAAGATTACATTTCATTGTTACTTTGTTGTTGTTTTTTTTTTCTTGTTTCTTCTAATAAAGTACGATGTGAAATTCTAAACTAACCATAAATTGACCAATTCTCATAACAAAGTTTTGCACCCTCCTTTCTTGTATCTGTCATAGCTTTATATTTAACTTTCTTTAACAATATACAGATAACAACAGTTAAGTTATAACTAGAGGATGAGAAAAAAAATTTATGTGATCAAAGAAAACTTTTCGTACAATGATACAATTTCAAAACTATTTTCTTTGCTTTGAGACTTTATTGGAAAATATCAATTTCTTTGTTATCTTTTTGTTCTGCTTTCATTGAAACCGCAACTGAACCGTAAAATAAAGGAATAATAAGGATGTTTTTTATTAATTTAAAGTTAACCCTCCATTGACAAATTTATTTAAACTTAATGAAAATTAAAATTTTTTAACTTCCACTAGTTTTTTTTCCTTTTTTTTTACTTTCAGGTATGTGTCACCATTTTTTATCAAATTGTTTGAAATTAAAGGTAAGGTGTGTAAAAAATTGATAAGTGCCGCAATGAAAATTAAAAGGAAAAGGTCTCTTGAAAAGTGAAAGAAGGATCTTTGAAAGGCTCTTACTTTAAATAGTCAATTTTTCATGTTATACTGAGCCCGTTTATTGCGATAAAGGGTTAATTGATAGTTTTACAAAACATACTTGAAAATAAATTAAAGTTAACGTTAAATTAATTATTTTTAATGAGGAAAAGAAAATCATATTTGATTCTAAAATCTCGAATTTAACTTTACGTAACATACTAAATTTCAAACCTGATAACAACTTTCTATGTTTCTTTCACTATCAAAATTACCTCAAGCCAAATTACATCACTAATTATCAAGGGATTACCTCTAAATATGTTCATTTAATGAGACATAAAATTATCATTATAGTAATGAATTAGTTTTGTTTTATCATTAAAATGGATTACCTTCAAAGAAATTTTCATTACATGGATGTTCATGATGCAATTTTATGGTGATGATTTACGTTGAGATAATTAATTCTTTATGTAATAACATTATTAAAGAAAAATTATCACAAAATGCTCCTTTTTCTTGTAATTTATTAGGATGATTTTAAATCCGTTAAAGTTAAACGATAAAAAATGACAAATTTATTCCATGCAAAAGTTTTTCATCTAAAAAAAAAACAACTAACTTGAAAGTTAGGATTCATTTTTATGTTAAATTTTAACATTTAACAAAAAAAATATTAAAATGCATCTTTCACTTAAATTTAAGAGAATTATGATATAAAAAAAAATTAAAAGATTTTGCATTTGTCATTGTCATTTAAAATTTTCCAAGTAAGACAATGAGGAAAACGGTAATTTATTAAAACAACCGACTTTTGACATTTTGCATTGTGTCTGTAAAGCAAATTTTTGTTCCATCCTCACAATGAAATATTAAATTGTAAAAATCAACAGAGGAATTAAAACAATTTACGTCTTTTGTCTTAACTTCTTAAGTTAATTGTTCTAACTTTGATTTGAATGGGGGTTCTGGGCTCATCAATCAAGGTATGTCATCAAAATTTGAAAATCTGGAAACTAGGAACTTTAAAAATACTAAGAAATTTGGTGATTTTAAAGTTATTTTTCATTGAAAGCCAAATTGTACCACTTTACTGTCTATTCAACATCACATGATATTTCTTACTCCTTCTTGTTGTAATCTAATTTTTACATTATTTTTGGTTGAATGCCTTCACTGTTGTTATTTGATAGTTAAAATAATAAGAAAGAATATTATGATAAAATTTGGTTGATTCTTATGCAAATTTTTCAAACTTAAATTAATTTTGTCTATACAATTTATTTACTTAACACTTTTAATTTTGAGTTGACTGAAACCAATTTTACAAAAATGAAATTTTTTACAAAAATAGTTCGGTTCGAAAGATGTTTCCCTGAAACGAATGACCTTACTTTGATTTTTCTGTAAAGAAACTTTGTCAACACTCAAAAATGTAAGAATTTTCAGAAAAAAAAAGTGAAACAAAAACAAAAGAACGCTTTTTGTTCCTTACTTTAACAGTTTCTTTCTGATTGCCATGAAAGTACTTATTCATCCCTTCTATTCCTTATTTCATCTTAATATTTATAAATAATTTATTTCTTATACACAACATTCTGTTTCATTTAATTGTTGTGACAAAATAAACCTCTTGAGTAAACTGTCTTTACTTTTTCTTTGTCTTATTTTACTTTTTTTCCATACAGTTTCCATTATGTTTAACACAAACGCACACCTCATTTCTCATCATCAGCATCAACAACATATCGCATCGCCTTCCACATCCACTTAAAAAAACTTCAACTCTCAACTTATCATTTGCATGAGTTATGTTTGCTTTTAAAAAGATTGTTTTTCCAGTTTAAAAATGAAAATGAAAAAAAAATTAAAAACAAAAAAAAATTCCTCTTAAAAAATTGAGCGCAAATATCCTGAGAGCATCCAACGAGAACCAAACTTGACATATTTTTATCATTAGGGGAGAAATATAAATAAAATTTCGGATGCCTTTATTTTTTGCTATAAATTTGAACACTGGTTCTTCATAACATTCTAAGCATCAGTGCAAAAAAAAATTTTTTTCCGTACACACGTTCTCGAGATATCGCGCTTTGAAATTTCGCGAATGGCGCGCGCGGCCATTTTTTGACTTGTGATATCTCGCGAACCACAAAACGCAGAAAAAATTCTAAATATGTTTTGGAAAGATATGAAGAATATCTTCAATTCTGTAGCTTTCATATTCAGCAATACATTTATTTTGGTTTTGGTTTTGGTAGCCTTGAACTTTTAAAGATACAGAGCCTAAAAGAGCGCTTTAATTACAAATTTTCATTAAAAAGTTCAGATGGTGACTTTTTCATACAAAAACAAGAATATTCATACTTTTGGTGATTCATTTTGGTGTCTTATGTTACTCAAATGTTTGGTACGCATCATAAAAAACTCTTTTTTCATAACAATTGTAATTAAATGGCTCTTTTAGGCTCTGTATCTTTAAAAGTTCAAGGCTACCAAAACCAAAACCAAAATAAATGTATTGCTGAATATGAAAGCTACAGAATCATATTAAAAAAATAAAAATTTATCACGTCCAACTACCAGAAAATGGAAAAATAGAGTTTTAAATTGAAATTTAATTATGAAATCAATATTTTTTTAAAAATATTTTAAAAAATTATTAAAGATATCCTTCATATCTTTCCAAAACATATTTAGAATTTTTTCTGCGTTTTGTGGTTCGCGAGATATCACAAGTCAAAAAATGACCGCGCGCGCCATTCGCGAAATTTCAAAGCGCGATATCTCGAAAAAGTGTGTACGGAAAAAATTTTTTTTTTGCACTGATGCTTAGAATGGCATGAAGAACCAGTGTACAAATTTATAGCAAAAAATAAAGGCATCCGAAATTTTATTTATA
The DNA here is from genome assembly GCA_900002565.1 of Culicoides sonorensis. NCBI lineage: Eukaryota > Metazoa > Arthropoda > Insecta > Diptera > Ceratopogonidae > Culicoides > Culicoides sonorensis. The sequence continues at coordinate 174,405 of LN483441.1, read as the reverse complement.
TTTCTCCCCATTAGTATAAAGTATATAATTTTTTTTTCCAACAGTTTAAAGTGCTTTGTACACACAGAAAAAATAAAAACATCAAGTTAAAAGTTGATTTCAAAGTATTCAATTTAACTAAAAGAATTATAAATTAAAATGTAAAAGTCAATATTGAAAAATTCACTGGAATACGTTTTAAAAAGATTGAATGTCATAATTTCCATGGAATTTTTATTTTATTTTATTTAGTTTAGGTCTCAATTACACAAATAATAAACTGAAATGAAATTACTGTTGTGGTTGCCTGGTTGAAATTGTTTGACCATGCAAAATACGACGCTTGATGTTTTTTTTTTAATGTAATTGATTGAGTCAAAGAAGAAAGGAGAAGAAAAAAACCACTTTACAATTTTTTTCTCCTTTTTTTTGGAGTGTGAAACTAATGATGAAAAGTATCATTTTTCACTTCTTAAATTTGAAACCAATTATAAGGAAATACGCTTAATTTTTAATATTTTTTATTGTAAGATTCAAAAGAAAATGATGATATGGCTCATTTAATAAGCAAAAGATTGAATTTTTGTCAACAAAAGCATGAAAAAAAAAATGAGTTTATTTAACCAAGAAGTTCAAGTCCATGAAAATGTGAATTCAATTCTTCTCGCTCTCTTGATTTTTTTTGTAACGTTTTTTTTCAAAATTTAAAATTCATAACACGTTTTTTAACGGTTTTTTTTCAAAGTAAACTCAAATAATGCAAATGTGCCTCCTTATGATGATTTTTTTCAATTTACTCTTAATTTTCAATCCCTGGTTCGAGGCTCCACAAAAAAAACATCGAACAAACCTAACTTAAAATTATTGGTTTTCTAAGAAAAAGCACTTAAAATCGCAAAACACCACAATTTTATTCTAATTCTCAAATTCAATACACGTTAACATGAGCGCTTGTGTTTAATACAAGTAAATTGTTATGCAATATTTGTTGTTTCAATTCTTACGAAAAATTTGTATTGTTATTATTATTGAATGTGGTGTCATATATATTGAAGTCTTTGTCTCTTCAGATTTCTGTATATTATGTGACAAAGTTAATATGAGACTTGTGTTATATTTGTTTTATTTTATTATTATTTGACATTTTTGTCGGTATTTTTTTTTTTTATTTTTTTTTTCTTTAAATGTGTGACATTTATTGGTCTGGTGATTTTGTTCAAATATTTCATCAAATTTTTATTTAACGATTTTTGACAGAAATTGACATGCAAAATTTATTTGCATTTAACGTTGAAATTGTAAAGGGATCAATAAACTTATCAATCTCAATCAAGTATGATATTTTTTTCAGTGTATTCAACGTAAATTAATCCCAAGTGATGATTCTTTCATATTTTTTTGCATGAAATTACTTAACTGATATTAAAAGCTCAAAGCACGCAACTAATTTACTTGTAATGACCTTTGAAAAGTTTAATAACACCTCTAGATCCACCCTTGACTAGCATTTTTCAATTCTTTGTGAATTTTCATTTCAAATTTGAATGTATCATCCATGAAACGAAACAACTGAAGGAATTTTAAATATCATTTCTTTCATTTTCCTGTAACAACTGTTGCAGATTATCTCATTTCAAAAAGGCTTTTCTAGTTTTTTTTCACATTTTTTAAAAAAATTCGTTTCAACTAACAAATACAAAAGGAAAACGTCTCGTTTCAATATTTTTTTCATCATCCATGTAAACTCATTTAGAAAAAAAATAAAAATAATAATATGGATGAAAGCAAACTAGAAGGATTATTAATAATAATAACTGACTCGGTTTTGTATGCATTCTAACCCGACTTAGCATGACCTGACACATATTGAAGTGTTTCATTGATATTTTGTAAAGTGAAACATTTTTTTGAAACAAAAAAAATAAATACAATACAGAAGATTGTAATAATATGAAGAGACCGTCATTGAAATGAGTTTAAAAATATACGGAATAGAACACGATTCACTGGAAAGTGAAAAAAAAAATTCACACCAAATGATATTTAATTTACATTAAAAGACATGACACGTGGTGTATCTAACAGGACGTGAACATGAACAATATTGATGTCGATGAGGGTTCATCTTTCAATGTTTCAGATTCCATAGAACCGTGAATTCCTTATAAATTTCTATTATCTTAGTAGTTCAGAGCATAAAAAAAAATGAAAACATGAAAGACATGTAAAATTGAATACTTAAAACAAAGATGAGTTTTGTACTTGTGTGTTGTTGTTCTTAAACCATCATTAGAACAAAAGGGATAAAGAAATAGAATATGTATGTATGCATTTAAATAAATGTGTGTTAGTGCGTAAATGACAAGACTTCCTTATATGAGGCCTATTAACTATCCATTTCATATGTGATATGTGGAGTGTCTTCTATTCAGGTTTCTCTCTTTATTTTATTTTATTGTATGTATTTTTTTGTCTATAGTTATTTATTAAAATAGTGGAAAAAAATTATAAAATGCATTCATTAATAAAACATAAAGAGGGAAAAAATGAATAAAAACAAAAAGAAGTCACGTGTGTGTGTTTTCGTGTATGTGTGTGTAAGTGTGTATACATACACGGATAGTTTAAAACACTGTGTTTAAATGAAATTCCATCTCATTCATACAATTTTTTTCTCCATATTTAATAAAAAAGAAAAAAATATAAAATGATGCTAGTTCAAAATGACGAAGACTGACTGACAAGAAATGTGTAAAGGTATGAGATGAAATTCATGCTGCGATGATGATGATTATGATTTTAATGACGAGAATATGTTTTCAAATTATTTCATGTTTCAAAAGCATTCTTGTTTAACATCATTTTATGCTTATTTTCCATTTTTATATATAAAGTTATAACAATTATAAAACAAAAAATTAGTGATATCTTATATTTTTTTTTGTTGAACTAAATTTAAGTGTGATTATAAAAAATATTAAACTTTTTTTTATCCTCCAACTTTAAGCATGACAATGATAAGCCCTCGAGTGCATCTTTTCTTGATCACATCATAATTATTCCAGGAAATTTCATTCTCTTTAAAACAATTTCTTTCCTTTTCTCATTCTTTTTTTTATAAGATTTCATAAACATCTGCATGTCAGACAACTACCTGCTACCAGTATTTATATTATTTTTTTTTTTGTTTAAATTTCATATTTAAATGTACGTTCCAAGATATCACGAGTGTATGCGATCATATGATTCACGTAGAGAAAGAAAAAAAACGTTCAACACTTTATATTTACATTCTTCATTATTTTTATTATTATTTTTCAATATATTTTTTCTAAAAAAATGTCGATGAGTTTATTTCATATTAATTTTTTTTCTGTATTTCCCTTTTGTTTCTTTCTAATACTCGAGTATTATGCGTTTTTTTACTGTATAAATGTACCATGTCTTATATTTTGAAGAGTGAAACGTCCTGTTTCATATTTTGTTTTATATTTTATTTTGAAATCGAATCAATTTTATGTTATGCTTTTATATTTATTTTATTGTGGTTGTAGGAGTGAATTTCATGAAAGTGAATGAAAAAAATGAGGTTTTGAATAAAAGTGGTTGAGGTGGGTTAACCCAAATGTAATCAACTTTGACATAAGGAGAGAGAAAGATTAAGCAGAACCTTTGACAGAACGTTTGACAGGGATTCGAAATAAAAATGCACTTTCTTTAAATCCTCAAATGAAACTCTTTCACTTTTTATTGTAAAATTCTTATAACAACGCATTGTCATTCATTGATGTATAAAATCTAATTTGCGTACAATTTTTAAACAGAAAATTTCTATCAAAAATAAAAAGAAAACATTTTTCATATCACTCAATTTTGATCGGTAATAATATTTTTATGACTCCATTGTACCATGTTACTTCAAAAAGTGACTGCTGTCCATTCAAAGCTCTTAAATAATTCCTTGTTTTTCTGATGTTGTTTTGTTTATTTTTTTTGTTCATATATTAATGAACCAAAAAGCACTTTCCGTACCCAACCTTATCTAAAACAGGAATTTCATTTCAATATAAACATTTGTCAAAATTTTTCTTTTATAATTTTTATTATGATGATTGTGTGTCAAATTGAAAATACCCTCGATTTAAAAGGGGCACAAAGTAAAAAAAAAAATACACAAACAAAGCAAAAAAAGAGCGAGATGAATAAAAGAAAATCACAATTGAATATTTGGAAATTCAAATATTATGTTAAAAAAAAAGTAAAACGCACAGAAATCATAAATATCTTTTGTATTCTAAATTTAACTGAAATTGCGTGCTTTGTCATACAAAAACGTATGCAAATAAATAATACCACAATCTTTCAATATATATCTCAAAAAGCAATGTCTAGTACTACCACTAAATATTTGTATGGAGTACAATTCACAAAAAAAAATCCTTTTGCATTAATCTTTTGAAAAAGTATGCGAACGTGCAAATCCAATCTATAACAATCGTTAAAATTCGTCTTATGATTTTGTACTAAAATTTAATGATATTCATCTTTTTTTTCTTCAATTGAATCAAAATATATCAAATATTTAATGTACTGTGAAAAGCTAATCCTTTTATTGTCATCCCAGCACGAAGTTCTAGTGCGCCTCTTTGTGATATACATATAGACGCATAGAAAAAAAGTGCGCACACGAAAAGGCGCACAAGAATTTAGTGCTGCGACGATAATATGTTTCTGATTAAAAAGTTAACATACTTGGCACTTACAATTTTGACAGGACATTTGACAAGTAATTTGACATTAGTAGATTTTTTTCGATTTACAATCTCTCACCAGGTGGCGTTTTAATTTAACGGTTTTGTTTTAAAATTTAACTGTCAAAATTGACATTTGACATTTAATGAGGATACTGGTTTTCATCCTCAATTGAATGTTAAAAAAAAATACGTATAAATTCCATGGAACGTCATACAAGACATATTAAGAGTTTTTTTGACAGTTACACGCCATCTGGTGAGGATTTAAACTTCCTTTAAGTTAAACTTCTTTATTTTATCCCTTTTATGCCTAACATTCAACAATTTTTTTTTTCATTTAATGATTCTCCCATTTAAAGTTCATTTCAAAGTGTAAAAAAGCCATAAATTCACTGTAAAATTATAGACAATTACAAAATGCTTTGAAATTTCACACGTTCACATCTTCATATATAAATATAATTTCAAAACTATTTTATAATTGTTTATCATCTCTCTTTCTCTTAACAGCACACATATAGCACATACAATCACATATCACTAGAATTAAAGTTAACTGATAATATTTATTACAACAAAAAATGACACAATATAATGTTAAATGATGAAAATTTCATACATGACCAGAGTGTAACTTTTATGGATGTTAGAAAATCATGTAAAATTTTATAATAATATCATGCAATAATAATGATAATAATGGGAAAATATGTGTATGAAATAGAGAAACAATATGAGAAAATATAATATTTCTAGTTGAATGAAACTTCTGATCTAATATCAATTTATTAACTTTTTCGTGATGCATCTCAATGAGTGTGTGTGTGTGCAGGATGAATTTACGATTTAAATTCAAGCAAGTTGCTGTATTTCGTTTTGTCAATAACAATAAATAGAAAGTTAATATATTAAAAGAAGAACATTTATTGTGATAATGTACTGAAAATTTAAACGTATTAGCGCATATGATGTGTAAAAAAAGACAATGAGAATGCATTTGGTGCTGTGTATTAGAGTGCTGCTGCTAAATAACAATAAATGTGATAATTTTCAATTTCAATAATGATTCTCTTCGTGTATGGAATTCAGTTGGATGATACGAAATTCAATTCATTCATGAAGTGCATTATTGAAAACGAGGATAATGCTTATAATAATAAATTTAGTGTTAAAAGTGGCATAATAATACTTTCACTAAATCTCCATTGTGTCGTGTGTGTGTCGTCCAGACTCGGATATTTATTTATTATTTTAACATGTTGTGATCATGATTTGGAACGGAGAGAATGAATTGCGATAAATTTCCTTTTCCTATTTGATCTTTTTTTGCATTGAATTGAAATTTTTGTTGAAAATAACCAGGACACTCCATCAAAATTTTTGTTCTTTTAGGAATTTAACTCATCTTAAATTGAAAGATCTCCTAGTTAACGTTATTTCACAGGAAAAACTCCTGAAGACATTTAAGTGACCATGCATTGAAAAAAAATGATTGAGATATTAATAGAATCCTACCTGTTGAATGTCAAAGTTAAGTTTGCTTATCTCACTAAAATAAAATTAAGAAAACAAATTTCGCAGAAATCAAGCTTAAAATGATTTCAGAACAACTTTGTTGACTAAAATCTGTCATTGGCAATTATTTTTGTTTAGTTTTACTTTTCAAGTCATATATTTAACTTATACTTACATATTCAAACTTCATCATCCAGTGTAAATTCATATTTTCATTTCAATGTGATGCCATCTAGTGTCGAATAGAAGAAATGCGTTCGAATATGTTTCGAACAACAATTCACTTCGAATTTTTGTGTAAGAGATTTAATTGTAAAAGAAGTACTAGATTTCAAATGTAATTTTGATTTCATTTAAAGTTTCTTTGGTTTAGAGAGGTTGGTTCATTTGGAGCATTCATATGGATAAATTTTTGTAAAACGGTTTATTTTGCAGATTTCCTTGAAAAGCTCAGAATTTTTATTCGAAAATGAAAATAATTCATTTCACAAGACTTTGACTCGAAAATGCGCTTTTAAAAACGAAATTCACAGTTAACATTTCTTTCCATTCAATTTGTTTGCGTATGCAAACTCTCTTCTTGAACTATGTTTGCTTGTCTTAAACGTTCATATATCAGATACAACAATTTAAATATGAAACCAACGCTTTTTATTCAAATATTTCTCGTATTATACTCCGATCAACTTCAATCAAAACAAAAGTGGGAACAAAAACATTTAAAATGAGACAATATTTAATGAAATTAAGTTATTTTAATTTCAACTTTCAATTTAAACCGAAATGGCATTAAAATCAATTAAAATATTTCTGAAATCGAGGAAATTAACGGTTTTTAATGATATTTTTAAAAAATTGGAGTTTTCATGAATTTTGAATCTAACTTTTTTAAAATTTTCGAACAAAGTTGTTTCATGAATGGAACGCTTCATTTTAAAGTCCTTCATGAAACCCTTGAAAGGCATTTTTCTTGCCCCATCTCTTCACATTTCACGGATTCACATAATTGTCAATACAAAATTGAAATTCATACTTTAATTATATCACAAACGTTAATTAATTCACAAAAGCTTAAGTTTCAAATTAACCTGAAAAGCATGTAAAAAAATAACAAAACATCAATTATTATGCAAGAAAATTAACAATAACAACGAAAAATTTTGAAGGTCATCTAAAAATTTTCATGTTACGTGAATTCGTTTAAACAAAAGCATCAACGACATTCAACATCACCGGATTAAAACAATTAATTTTGTATATTTTTTACTTTTATTTATTTATTTTTCAAATTAGAGCGCTATTTTGAATATATTTTTACATAAAATCGATTAAATTGAAATGAAATTGAAAGGTTTCTTAATCAGACACGCATTCAAATCACTGTTACGCGTCTATGATTTTCACTTTATTTAAAAAAAAAAAAAATCAGATTAGAAGAAGAAACCAAAATGACCGTTTCAACATAGGTCAAGTTTATAGAATTAAATTTAATTTATTTTTATTTTATTACATTCGTCACAGTACCGTGAACAAATTTTGTCGGATGATAAAAAAAAACTTGTAATGTCATGCTAGAACTTCACTTCTTACATTGTTGATCACAGTCCAAGAATTTAATTTCCATTTTTTTTTTTTTCTCTTTTTATCAAAGATGGAACAGGTTCTTTTCCGGTTAGTTGTTGGTTTTGGTTCTGTAATCACTTATGATTATTTATGATTTTCTGGAAAAATTTTAAGATTTCCTTCATATAACGCGATATTTTTTTCATTGTAATAACGATGATCATTTGCGAAAATTTAGTACAAATAATTAGCACACGGGTGTCAATTGATATAAAATTTTATCATAAATTGTCACAATTAAGATAATCAATGGAAACCTTATCAAAAAAAAAAAAAAATATTTATTCAGATCGTTATCTGTTTACTTATCTGTATTAATTTTTTGTATTAAAGTGCTTAATTTTAGATTTCTTATCAAAAGTTATCAGTCAAAATAACGTCAATGCAATTTCAGTATGAGTCAGTGTTAATTTTGAGACTTTTGTCTCGTCTAATGTGGTCTCGTCATGTTAAATTTACAATTATTGTATTCGAATATTAACCAGATTTTTCTTATTTTTAATTATATCTGATATAATGACCTCTTTTTGTTTGTCATACGACAAGAACCGCCATGCAAATGAGTTTTTTGTCTTGTCTTGTATACATATAATTTTTTTTTTTTTTAATTTTAATTAACTTACATAGGAAAATGTCAAAAAATATGCAATGTACTCATTTTGTTTTTCATTTCTTCTTTTGATATGATATCAAATGAAGTTCAGATTCACATAAAAAGAAAAAAAACGATTATTATTATAATAATAAAGAGATTTATTCTCTTAAAATGATTTTAAAATAAAAAAATATGTAGGTCTCTTATAAAAGTTGAAAATATGCATATAAATTTCATTAATGATATGATACTAGAACATGTTAATTTACTAAAACTGCAGGTTGTTTTTAATTTTTTTATTTTTTGTAGTAATTTGTATGTACTTATTATGTTTGTATGCAACTTGTCGTCGTCATTCATTCATTCCGTTGTGTGTTAACATCAAAGTGAGTAAAACTGCCATAGATTTGTAGAAGTATTTGTTAAATGTTCATTAGTATTAAAGTTAGTTCAAGCATGATACCTGTAGCACTGCAGTATAGTTGTGGGTATTGAATTTAAGCTAGGTATGTACTTTAAAAATGTAAAGAGAGTTGGAAGTGGTATGATTTCCATATACAGAAGTGTTATAAGTACACACTTTATTTCTATAACTAGGCATCTATTCGATTTTGTATTGTTTACAACAGCAGGTAGTTCAAGTATTGTTACAGTGTTAGAGACAGTGAATTAGATGAGAGGTGGGAGGTTGTGAAAAGGTGTTAATTTTCAGCTCTTAACTATTAGGTGATATCGGAAACGAACATTTGACAACGCAAAATTTGAATTTTACATCATTCTAATATTTTAAAACTGCTCAAAGTCTGCAAAAAGTGAAGATTTTGAAGGTTATACAAATCGTCAATTTTAAACGTGTGTGCTCTGTTCGAATTTTGTTATCAAATGTCATTTTTGACACTTTCGTGAAATGTCCTTTTTAACGGAAATCGTATAAAAGCCCCGTTAGACTTGGTACAGTTCAGGAACTTTCAGGTACTTTCTGAAGAAACCGACAGACGAAAGCCAGAAGCTATAAATGAAAATTTCCTCCTTTTTTGATTCATATGATATGAATTCAAAAGAAAAATTTTTGTAAAATCTCGAAAATCTGGATGGAAAATGTATATGATGAGATAGTTCATTATGGATCTCCGCCGTAAAGTCGGGAGTTCGAAACTCGCTTTGGCAACGAAATTTTACAACCTGACATGTTTCTTATCACGACTATTCAATTTGACTTTTTGAGATTAGAGCATAAAAACTAAGACCATCTGATGATGAAAACAGGTTTGCAAAATTGACCCCACTCATAGCCTAAATGCAGTAGCCACAATATGAATTTGACCTTGAGTTTCAATCACACCGTGTGATTGAAGTTCAATTTGTAATCATATTCCTCAAAATAAGTCCAAATTAATTTGATTTTCGGTATTTGATTTAACATAGCCCCCCTTTTTACTACACCACTGTCCTTCTATACTCACATTGATGCATCAAACAAATAAAAAAAAATACACAGCAAACATATCAAAAAATTCAGGCAATAGTAATCAGTTGTGTGTGTGATGTGGATCAAATCGTTTCGAGTCATATCTTTTCGGTCTTCAAGTTAAATTTAAATTTAATAAAAAAAATATCTAATATCTAAAAAAAAGAGAAAAGTGATTAATTTTCAACTCATCAAAGTCAAATTTCTATTTTTTTTTCATTAATTTAATCTTCATATTATCTGTGAAACCACTGAATATATTTTCTCAATATTTAAAACGCAAATCAAATATTGATAAAAGATCGAAAAAAAAATATCACGAATTATGTTAAATTTACAGATACCTAGTGTTGATTTAAGCTTAAAATAATAATAAATAAATCTGTAAAATAATCATGTTACATAAATAAATCTATCAATATTCCTTCGTAAGTGCTAGAAATGTTGATTCTAACGAAAAAAAAACTAAAAATAATAATAAAAATTATTAAATTGAATTGATTCAAATCAAAATAACCATTCACGGCTCCAAATAAATGTAATGTAACGGTGTTGTTGTTAAAAAAAAAATATCTATATAAAATAACTGATCTGATGTGTTGTCCATCAAAAAAAAATAGTTGTTTTAGTTCAATGAAGTGTAGATGAAAAATTGTTATATTTCTATTTTGGACTTGAAGATTTCATTGAAATGACTTCCATTTTAAGTTTTTGAATCGAAATTGTGTGATAAAAATATTTTATTTATTTATCAATTGGTATATTGAGAAGACAAATTGTTGCAAAAGTGAATCGAATGTTAAATAAAAAAAAAAAAATTGTAAGTCATACAGTGAGCGGATGTTTGCCATCTTTGGATTTGAATTTTGATGCAAACATCCGGTAAAATTCACACTAAGATTTGATTGATTGAGTCACATTGCAATTGTTTATTGGTGAATGAATTTTTTTTTGTGTGTAATTTGATGTAATTTCTCGAATTTTTGTGAAAACAAAAATAAAAGTGAATATAAGACGATAACAATATTAAATTAATAGACATTGTTTGATCGATTTCATGTCTCAGTAAGCACTTTCGTGCGAATTTACAATGGATTTATTAGTTATAATGAAGAAAATAGATAAATCGTGTAGAGAGAAACAACAAAAATTGATGTTTAACAAAGTGGAACTAAAAATAACGAAAAAATTGGGTAAAAGTAAGCCATTGACCAGCGAAAGGCAGGGATGTCCAATCATGTGTCTAAAAATCCTCATTGAGGACCTGATTTTATGAGGAAAATTCATATCATTGAAATTCAAGTCACAGTTAATCGAAAATCTGTCATTTCAATTTCAGATTTCAAAGTTTTGGACTACACTTGCACCGATTTCAGAGAGTCTCATGTTGAATATCCACGATTTAATGAGTTAATTTGAAAATTTCAACAACAAAAAAACAACAAATTAAGCGATTACATTCTTTCAACACACAAATAATCATAACATTGATTATTAATCAAAATAAAAATTTGGTGAAAAAAAATTTCGCTTTCATCGGTATGACTTGACTCAAGTCATTCACTTTGATACAGTTTCGTCATAATCCATCTTACTTTTGATGTAATTTTTACTATGACTGATTCATAACAGCTTTTGAAAACGAGGAAGTTCAAAAAAGTCATTTAAGTCTCATGTTTATTGTACGTTTAACCGCTTAAATATCAAAATCTAGAACAAAAATGCTTTTAAAATGTGAGGTTGTCATATTAGATCCATTATTAGAAGCCTTAGAAGTGTATTTTTTTATCTTTGACTTATTGTTTTAACTTTTTGTACTCATATTTCGATTTAAATGTGTCAACTGAAACCGTTTTATAAAATTTTATATATGAAATTTCTATTTAAAATGATGGAGCTCTTTAAGCCATGACACATTGATCAGACAAGCAGGTGAATTTTTGACAATCTTTGTTAACATACAAACTTTTTTGAAGTTTTCGTATGTGTGTCGATAAAAAATGAACTATCAACTTCCTAAGACAGAAAAAAAGAATATTTGAGAAGGCATTTGACGTGTAATGTCACATAAAGTCATAAAAACGTCTCATTTTTTATATAAACGTCAAATATCAAAGTGATTCGAATTTTGGTGTGTCAAAAATGCACTCATTTAACTTCATGACCTTACATTTTCAGTTTTTGGGCGACATCCATGAATTTAATTGAAAAACCTCGTATAATATAAGGAATTAGTGACATAATAATGGATTAAATGCGTATCAAATATCAAAATAACATAATAATAATAGAGACGTTTCATTATTATGATTAAATTAGGATTCCATTTCATAAGAATGTGTATATATATTTTTTTTTATACATAAAAAAAAAATTAAATAATATCATGAAGATAGGATTAAATTTGAAATTTGATCAAAATATAGAGTGACACAAAAAAGTTTTCAACTTAAGTTCCATTCAAGTCTTTCTCAAATGAAATTCAAGTCAAATCATATCAAGTTCACTTCAATTCAATACGTGTTTATATTCTTATGCTTTTTTATTTTGTTTGAATGTAATGCTCAGCAAGAGCAGTAGCAGATTGAATTCATTTCTGTGAAATAAAATTACACAATAAATAATCCCAAATAATGAGTACCAGTAAAGATTGAAGAATAAGGTGCATTATTACTTTTATGATTATTATTATTAAAGAGATAAAGTATTTTAAGAGGGATTGGAATTTCTTTTTATCAGTTTATATACCTGCATCGCTTAATATAAAATCTTATTAAAAGAAAAATGTGTAAATTGTCTATCAAGTTTCTGTTATAAAAAAAAAATAAATAGGCAACAAAGAATTTCAGATGAAATGAATGTGAATAAAAAGAGTGGGATGACATCAAGACGTGAGAATTGGAATACAATATGAAAGTATGATGGATTTAAAAAAAAAATAAAAATTAGATCAGAATTTGATTGAGCAAGGTGACGTGTCATGGTATGGAAAAATAAGATTGATTTGAATTGAAAAATAGCCTTTTACCCTGCTAGAACTTGCTGAAATGGGTGCAACTGATCCAATACGGGTCCAGACGGGCCGTGAAATTTTATTTTTGGTCACTTTTAGTGATGATGAGGGCACCACTAAGGTCTACCAGTCATATGCGGCCACCTAAAACATAGTCTTAGCTCATTTTCCCTCACTTTCAAATCCTAAAAAAGCAAAATGCATGTGATCATATTAATTATCGCCATAATTAATCATTGTTGTAATAAAATAAGGTATTGTTTCACTTTTATATGAAATGAGGATGATTTAACTTACTTTTTTATATATTATTTAATAGAAATAAAAATAAAAGTAGCTTTTTATTTACATTTCATCACTAGAAATTAAATTAATCCGTGTGAAATGATTTTAACAAAACAAATTTCCTCTGTTTTTTTGAATTTCATATAAATTTCGCAACATTATACTCAAAAAACAACCGGAAATTATGAGGTCAATCTCAAGATTTCAATCCATTATCATATTTAATTGCATTACTTTCATTGAAAAACCTTTCAAATTCAATTTTCGCGAAAAATGTTGATTGATGAATAGACTCAATATTTTGATTGAATATGCATTGTTAAATTTATACGAATAATAATTATGAAACAATTTAACAGCTTTTTAATATAAAATGAAAATATATTTAAAAAAATCATTAAATTTTGCAAGTAGTTTTAATGTTATTATTATTTGAAGCAGAATTTGAGTAATAAAATTTATAATTACAGTTATTTTTTTATTAATATACTAAAAAAATTAATGCAACATCCATGTCAGATTGTTATTTGTTACAAGTTTTGATTGAATTATTGTAAAATTTCTCACACACAATTTTTATTATTATTATTATTGTAATTTTCAAATCGATTCATGTTTGTGAATTAAAAACGGTTGTTATCTTCTTGTTAAAATCTATCACCTTGCAATTTTTTAAGTTTTCATTCAAAAGTTAATTAATTCAAAGTAAGAAATGAAATATAATTTGTTGTTGAATTGAAATATTGAAGCGTGTTATTCTGTTTCATTTATTTCTTTTCTTTATGTTAAATTGAGGTTTAAATGAAGCTTAGGTCCACTTAAAAGAAATAAGAAAAAAAAGTACATGAGTTTTGCATGATAACGAGAGAAATATTAATGATAATAATGATAGTGTAAAGAGTGAGAGTCGAAAGGAAATTGTACTTCCATGCCCTTTTCGTAATTGATTTATGTGTTTCTTTTTTTATTATTTTACCTCAACGGAAGTTTCAATTAAAAATATATATTTTTTGTTGAAAATTACAAAATAATGAGTTAAAAGATGACTGCTTACAGGACTGGACTGATTGTGTGTGGTCAGATCAATCAATTATGATTAATGTCTCTTATGAAAAGGCGTCAGTTAAAGCCGCTAATGACATAAATTTGATGCCTCAGATTCCTAAAAGTAGCAAAAATGATTCTTCTGAGTCAGAAATTATTAATCTTTAGCTTTTTCCTGCTCCTTCAAGGCTTGGTGCAAACTTGAACGTGTCTATGGATTGTCTGTACAGCTATATAGAGGTATTTTCTGATTTTGCGACTTCAAATCAAAGCCAAATTCATAGAACTAAGTATTATCCGACTCATCAGGGTATTTCCTTTCACGATTTGAAGTTCCTTAGTTTAAGTTTGGCATAGTCATAATCTTTGAGCACCCTTTTTAAGATGGCACTGCCCACGACAGTGACTTATATTGGGCTTTTTGAGAGCTACACCATCAGAATCCAAGCTATACATATGATTTTTTAATGAGGTTCCATTGCAGACGATTATAAATTAAAACACCTGTCTCTCAAATTTCTTCACACTTTTGCCACACTTCCAAAATAATTAACAACATCGTTACATTACATCAACATGAAAATTATGTTAAATATGACCAAAAACGAATAATTTACATTTTTTTTTAAAGGTTCAGTACTTTGTACTTAAAAATAACCGTACAAAACAAAAATTGTTTTATAATTTTTTCAAATATGTTGTCATATCCACTTATAAAATAATAATCGACATGCAAAATATTAATAATATAAAAAAATACACAAAATGTGTGTTAATTCTCATCGCAAGTAATATTTAATAATTATAATTCTACAATGAAAATATAAAGTTAAAAGTGTGTCTGTTTATAAAATTTAATATTATTATACAATAAAATTTAATAATTTAAAAAACATAATGCTAAGTAATTTATGTTGTTTCGGTTTTGTTATAAGGTGAGATTCAACAGTCTTCCCCAGTTAAATGTAAAAAAGTAAAAAAAAAACAAAGACTTTTAGAGAAAATTAATGTCATATCTGTTATGTATTGAAAGGAGAAAAACAATGTAACAAGAAAAAAATTGCATGCAAAATACTACTTTAAAAAAAAAAAACATTAACGTGATTGTTCAAGCGTCTACTAAACAAAAAAAAACTGTTCAAATACCTATAACTTGGTTTTGGTGTCTCACTGCAATGTTTTGTTCTCTACATGTGTATCTGTAAAAAAAATAGACTGTTTTTTAACTGAACTGAACTTGAAATCAAATATTTGAAGTAAAACAAAAAATAAAATAAACACAATTTCAATGTTAAAAATTAATAATGTTTGATATTCCACCAAGATGCCCAGCGATTGCTGATAAATTAACAGGGATGTTTGGTTGGAGGCACACATATCGTGTTCATCATCGCCATAAAGGCATAGCGCAAGGCAGTCACGGTCATCTACATAAAACATATTCATTGCAATTACCAAATCATAATAATAACAATAATAGCAGTAATAATAATAATAATAATAACAGTATTAGTTGTAAAAAGGTAAATTATTATTGGTTAAATGAAAGATTTTTCATTGAAAATTTACTTTTAATTGTCGATTTTAAATAAAAAGCGTTAGTTCTCCATGAAATTCAACTTAATTCAATGAAATTTCCTTACATTCCATATCGATTTTCAATTCCATATCGTAGTTGTCATACCCTGATAACTATTTTAATTGATATTTCTCAATTAAATCAAGACAAAGTAGCAAATCATACTAAAACAGCATTGAAAAGTGAAATTTTATTACACATGTAAGCAAAATGAATTCTTATCATAATTATGTGTATGTGAGTGATTTATGTTTATAAAATAAAAGAGAGATGAATTTCAATGTAATTTTAATGTAATTAAAATTTTATTTTTTCACCTAATTATCACAAATTAATTGTTATTTTGTTACTTTAATTGTAAAAAAAACTGAAAAAATTACAAGAAAATACGTTACGCGCTCTAATTACCATTTAAATGAGTTAGAGTGGCACGTTTTCAGGTGTATTTTATCATTAAAACGAGTTGATTTCATTGCAAATTTCGGTCCTAGTTGATTAATTCTTCAATTGAATGAGCGCTTATTGTTGGAAGGCACATTATCAAGTACACACCTTAAACGTTTTATTGTTAAACATTTTTTTTTTATTGGATCAAATACTAACATGATTTTTTTTTGTAATTTTTCTGTAGAATGCCGATTCATGGGTCGTTGTCCATCATTTACAGTCACAATCGGGAATTCTTGATCCCGATGATAAGCTTAACGATGTAGCAGATGATCGTGAGCAGATAATTGCCAGTTATGATGATAGTCCAGGACCGGATCCTGGTGTATTGCAAGGTGGTGGTGATGGTGCAAGTGGAAGTTCTGTTGGGACTGGATCTCCTGACATCTTTACAAGAAGCGAATCGAAATTTCCTATGGAAAGTACACACATCGAAGTCACATCAATTAGTGAACAAACGAACACATCTGGCTTGGGATTACAAGTACGACGTGGTAGTGAGCCCTCTTTACATCAAATAGGTGATTCACAGCCAAATCAACCATATAACATGAATACAACGGGAAATAATACGAGTGGATCTAGTATTCAAGATCCAACGAAACGGTGGTCCGCAGCTCCTGTTTGCAGAAGTGACAGTGATCCACCTGAACGACTCTTGGCAAGTCATGTGAGTGCAATGGCAAATGCACAAGTGGCAACTACAGTTCCTGAAGAAGAAATTCCATACTCATCACACAATGAGAGTAATCATAGTGCGTTTTCGAGATCAGGACGATTGTCAATGCAGTTTTTGGGTGATGGAGGAGGGTAAGTTTTCAATTTAAACCTTGATTGTGCAAATTTAAAAAAATTTCAATGTCACAGCTATCGATGGTTGGATGCAGCAGATCGTATTGCCACAAATAACACATCATTTAACAGTCATCAAAATGTGAGTAATGCCAACAGTTATTACAATTCAAAATCACTTCCAAGAGAAGCAAAACGAAAGGAACCTCTTGGCCAAGCAAATCACGAATCGTTACGTGAAAAAAATGGGTAAGAATTTTAAATTTCCTTTTACAACAGACTATGCTTACATTTTTACCTTTCACAGTGAAATGCTCCTAGTCATTAATGAACAAGGAAGTCCACTTGGTTTAACCGCGATACCAGACCCAGAAAATGGAGGTCTCTTAGTGCAACACGTGGAGCCAGGTAGTCGTGCTGAAAAAGGACGTCTAAGACGTGGTGATTTAATCGTTGAAATTAATAACATTCAATTAATCGGACTCGGTGATAAGAATATTCAAGAACAACTTCGACGAAATCTGCAATCGTCAGAATTACGTTTGAGGGTTATTCGTTCGAGTAAGGATAAGCGAGATAATCGCATATCAAAAATAATTGGTTCTGAGGAGAAGTCAATGGATGAACCAAGTCAAAATCAACAACATAAAACATCACCGAATCGGAAGGTTCCTGGAGCAACTGCAAGTGCATCTCTACAAGTTGCGAATACAAGAAAATTGGGACGTAAAATTGAAATTACATTGAAAAAAGGACCACAAGGCTTGGGATTCAGTGTGACAACTCGAGATAATCCAGCTGGTGGTTATTGTCCAATTTACATTAAAAATATTTTGCCAAAAGGTGCTGCTGTTGAAGATGGACGATTGAAATCAGGTGATCGCCTACTCGAAGTTGATGGGGTAACGATGACAGGTAAATCTCAAACAGAAGTTGTTGGAATTTTAAGGGCAACTCAACCAGGAGCAACCGTTAGATTGGTTGTGTCACGTCAACAAGAGTTGGCTGAAGATGCAGAAGAACGTGAAATTGGATGTGGCTCTGAAACGACAGATTCTAAGGATAAAAATGCTCCTCCAAAACCGCCAGCTCCAGTTATGCCATCCGTGATGAAAAGCCCTCCGAAAAACACAAATCCCTTACCGGTACCAGAAAAACCTGAAAAATCCTCAGATCGTCCAGCAATTTCGAATCTCTCAGCTAGTCTACGCTTGAAACGCAGATCATCTCAAGGCTCACAACAACAGTCACCCGTTTACACAGGCTTCAATATTCAAGATAACAATTCAGTATTTCCATGGAGAAATCGTGAAATTCTCACACTGCACATTCCAGTTCATGACACCGAGAAAGCGGGTCTAGGAGTAAGTGTCAAAGGCAAAACTGGATCGCCAAATAACTCAAATGGAAGTTCTAGTGGAAGTATTGGAAGTACATTGAAGAATGATGGTGATTTAGGGATTTTCGTTAAGAGTGTCATACATGGAGGTGCAGCAAGTCGTGATGGAAGATTAAAAATGAATGATCAGTTGATGAGTGTCAACGGTGTTTCATTGTTAGGTCAATCAAATGCCGAAGCTATGGACACCCTAAGAAGAGCCATGTTACATACCGGTGGAAAATATCCAGGAAGTATTACATTAACAGTTGCACGAAGGATCAGCAGACCTGCAAGTATCGGAGATCCACTTGATAGTGAACACAGCAATACAAGTGAAAATTCTGGTGCCACAGTTGTCTATTTGAATTCAACAGATAAAAGCGAGAAATTGAACATGTCAGATAATAGTGTTAACAGGTGAGTTATAAAAATACAAAAAAAGTTGAATTGAAATCATAAGTTTTCATTATTAGATGGAGCAACCCAGTCCTTGATCGTTTAACAGGAGGCACTGGGCTACAAAACCCTGGTAGTGCACGATCCAAGCAATCTCCTTTACCGTCATCACTCAGAAATGAAAGTTACTATATGGCAACCAACGAGGCATGGAGTCCAAATGGCGTTAACTTGAATGGAAGTAATGCTGTTTTAATTGAGGAGGATCCTGAACCCACATCACCGTGAGTATTTTCACAATTTTCATTGAAATTAGCGATTAAATTTAAATGATTTTCCTTTTAGTGCCCTTCCAAATCGCATCAACGATTCACGTATGACAAATGATTCGCATAATAACAAAAATATTTCAGCATTTTCCATGCAAAATGGTGATGTTGCATATGATTCACAACTGTCACTCGAAACAAATCCTCCAAATGATCCATTTAATCGTGATGCAGTTGGACGACGAAGTATGTCAGAGAAACATCATGCAGCATTAGATGCAAAAGAGACTGGAACCTATCAAAGGAATAAGAAATTACGTGAGGAAAGGGAACGAAGAGAGAAAATTAAAATGGCTCTGAGTGGATCAATGGAGTCATTGACTGATGCCGTTCGAAATAGCAAGAATATGTCCAAAACTGGAGATTTGCGTGGCGAGGAGGTAGATAAAGTCACAGATTTGGGTCCATCACTTGGAATGAAGAAATCATCAAGTTTGGAATCACTTCAAACCATGGTCCAGGAAATACAAATGTCAGATGAACCGAGAGGACCTGTTTCATTGAAGACACCTCGAGGGCCTGGACGAGCAGAACAATTGAGAGCAGTTGTAGAATTACCACCACAAGAATCAAGTGAGTATTAAAAGAAAAATTATTGAAATTTCATCTTTAATGTTCGTTTTTTATTTAAATAATAGAACCCAAAAAACTTTGGTTGCTTGAAGATGCAACAATTGACCATGAAGGAGGTTTCACAAATCGAAATTCACCATTCCAATCATCGCTGAATGATCCAAAGACACGTAGCAAACAAAAGAAACCCGGGTTATTCAAAGGAATTGGCCACATGTTCCGATTTGGCAAGCATCGCAAAGATGGAGTTGCTCCCGTTATCTCAAATCCTACTCCAATTGCTGCAGTTCAACAAGATACTGGTCTAATTAAGCCCGAATCTAATGGTTGGCTGAGTAACAAAACAGAAAATGATCAAGATTCGAGGAAGCAAAGTCTTCCATCAGTTCATGGGCATCAGAGATCATCACCAGCTGTTATCACGACACAGCCAAAGGAGCGAAATGGCCCACCACAGTATGTAAGTCCACCACCAGCTCCAGTTTCAACGACACCCACAAATATCAATGGAACTACAACAACGTTAGTCAATGGACAGCCAACAGCCATACATCAAAATGATCTTTTCAATCATCGATATTCGCATTATGTGAATTACGATGAATTACAACACCAATTAAAGTGAGTTATGATACCAATTTTTATGAATTTCCATACATAAATTTGAGATTATGGTTAAATTTTCTTCTATCTCTCAATTTCACTGGTCTTTTGCACCCTAACTCTAATTGCTTTGATCAAAAATTGCATTTGTGATTAATTTTTTCATTTCATTTCAATTCATTTAACACCATTCTCTTCTGATATTTTTTTATAATTTTTTTTTTAATGTTTGTATAATATTATCATGAAAAAAATTTATTGTTTGTAGTCAAAATCAAAATCAAAGTCATTCAGCATCACATGTATCACAAAATATTTATAGTGTAATCCAATCGAGTGCGAGTACGTCCGATCAAATCGATTTAAATAATTTCGAGGAAAATTTAAATGAGATAATCGGGCACGAAGACCTAATTATGAAGGGTTATGCGAGTATTAATCCTAATAATAATAATCATATTAATCAAAATATTTCGCCGTTATCTGAGACAACGATCGAACAAATGCGACGTCAGGTCATGTATCAAAGGGAAAAAGTTGAGGATGAAAGGTAACATATGTTGCTTGTAATTTGCTTAGAAGAAGAAGAAAAAGTATTGTGTATCGTATTTACCTTGAAATTTGATGGGAAATACTGAACACGGTTTCATTCATTGCTTTTTTTTGTTTGCTTTTAAATTGCTTGATAAAATTTAATGCCATTTTTTGTATGTAAATAACATTTTGCATGGTTTTTGTGTATTTGTGTGCACTTTTCTATGTATTTTATTTCAAATCACTTTTAAAATCAAACTTTTAATGTTATTTTCAATGAAATTTTTAGTCGAAGACATCACATTTACCATTCAACCCGATCAACAAGAGAACTCTCAACGACACATCACTCATCTGGTGGAAATTCATCGACATTAGGTCACAATTACAGTTCACGTCCCATTTCAACGTATTACGAATATGAGAGTGCGACATTCCAACCACAAGGCTCAATGCGTAAAGTAAGCAATTCCCCAATAATTTCCGTCCAACACAACAAACTTCATCAGCAGCAGCAGCAACAACACCATCAACCAAAATACCCTTCATCCAATCAATGGAATGGCAATTTTACTACAAATTCAAGTACAGGAGGTTCCATCAAAAATCGCGGTCCATTTGTAACACAAGTGACGATTCGTGAAACGCACCAAAATTCAACTGGAAATCAGCCACCTGCATCGAAAGTATGACTATAGGATTGGTTGGATGAACATGTGAGGGAAAAGTTAATCTAATTTAAGTTTTTTTTTAATTTTTACTGTAAAATACATTGAAAATAATTTAAATTTAACATTCCAAGGAAATGTTAACAATGTGACTGTTTCAAAAAAAAAAATATGGTCAAAATCATAAGAAAATGTAAGATTTTTTTTAACAGTATTTGTAATTATTATAAAAGTAATAAAAATAATTCATGTAACATTAAAATCAAAATAAAAAATACTTAAAATTCAATGTAAGTTCACACTTAAAATAAAAAATATATTAAAATTAAATTTAAATAATGATAATATGGAGGAAGAAAATTCCGTAAAAATTATAAAAATACATTTGTTGATCTGTGATGTCAGAAAATATAATAAAAAATGAGAAAATTTTACTTAAATTAATAATAAATTCATTATAATAGTAGATGTAAATAAAAAATATTAACGAAAATACTAAAAAATCAAACGATATCGAAAGAAAATTTACTTAAAAATAAAACATATTAAATGCAATTGTTACCAGTTCTTATTCGTAGATTAAATTTGTAATTAAATTTATTAAAAAAAAAATGTAAATAAATTTTTCCAGTATTTAAATGAAGACTATTTCAAGTAAAGACATTTTTAAGGGAATTTGATTCCAAATTTTTAAAAAAATATATTAAA
This sequence comes from Culicoides sonorensis, assembly GCA_900002565.1. Taxonomy (NCBI): domain Eukaryota; kingdom Metazoa; phylum Arthropoda; class Insecta; order Diptera; family Ceratopogonidae; genus Culicoides; species Culicoides sonorensis. The sequence goes on along the minus strand of LN483441.1, from coordinate 152,119 downwards.
ATATTGGTAAAATTGAAGGTTACTCTACTTGTAAAATTTACTTTATTTAAATTTTAATGCCATGAAGATAAAATTTATGAAGACATTAATTGATATAAAATAAAAATTATGATAAGATAAAAAAAAAACTCATTTTAAATGATAGGAATCAAATTTTTAATTGTAATTTTAAAACAAAAAATTTAATTAGCTAAATAAAATTATAAGATATGAATAAAATGCTCCATTTCGAATATGATTAAAATTAAACTGAATTTTATTTATTGTATCTCTACATATTTATGCTACGTTGTGTTAATTTTATGCTGCGTTGTGCTCGATTTATGCTGCACGTTCCAATCAATATGAACCTACGCACTTTGTATATGAAACTGCGCACTTTGTATATGAACCTCCGCACTGTGTATATGAAACTCCGCATTTTGTATATGAAACTGCACACTTTGTATATGAAACTGCGCAATGTGTATATGAAATTCCGCAATGTGTATATGAAACTGCGCAATGTGTATATGAAACTACGCACTTTGTATATCATAAACTGGGCTCGATTTATGCTACATGGTGCTCATTTTATGCTACATGGTGCTCGTTTTATGCTACATAGTGCTCGTTTTATGCTACATAGTGCTCATTTTATGCTACATAGTGCTCGATTTATGCTACATGGTGTCCGATTTATGCTACATTACGTGTTCCATTTTCCATTCGTTTTAAGTGTTCCATTTCCCATTCGTTTCACGTGTTCCATTTTCCACTCGTTTCACGTGTTCCATTTTCCATCCGTTTCAAGTGTTCCATTTTCCACTCGTTTCACGTGTTCCATTTCCCATTCGTTTCAAGTGTTCCATTTTCCATCCGTTTCAAGTGTTCCATTTTCCATCCGTTTCAAGTGTTCCATTTTCCATCCGTTTCACTGTTCCATTTTCCACACGTTTCAAGTGTTCCATTTTCCATCCGTTTCACTGTTCCATTTTCCACACGTTTCGCTGTTCCATTTTTCACTCGTTTCACGTGTTCCATTTTCCACACGTTTCAAGTGTTCCATTTTCCATTCGTTCCACAACCTCCTCATGTTTATGTTCTCCTGTTACTTTTGAATGAAAAAAGTAATATAAATATGGTAAAAATCTGGAGCTCAGTAACAGGAGAACAAAATTATGAGGAGGTTGTGGAACGAATGGAAAATGGAACACGTGAAACGTGTGGGAAATGGAACGCTTGAAACGTTTGGAAAATGGAACGCTTGAAACGTTTGGAAAATGGAACGCTTGAAACGTTTGGAAAATGGAACGCTTGAAACGTGTGGAAAACGGAACACTTGAAACGGATGGAAAATGGAACACGTGAAACGAATGGGAAATGGAACATTGAAACGGATGGGAAATGGAACACTTGAAACGAATGGAAAATGGAACATTGAAACGGATGGGAAATGGAACACGTGAAACGAGTGGAAAATGGAACACTTGAAACGGATGGAAAATGGAACACGTGAAACGAATGGGAAATGGAACATTGAAACGGATGGGAAATGGAACACTTGAAACGAATGGAAAATGGAACATTGAAACGGATGGGAAATGGAACACTTGAAACGAATGGAAAATGGAACATTGAAACGAGTGGAAAATGGAACACGTGAAACGAGTGGAAAATGGAACACGTGAAACGAGTGGAAAATGGAACACGTGAAACGAGTGGAAAATGGAACACGTGAAACGAGTGGAAAATGGAATACGTGAAACGAATGGGAAATGGAACACGTGAAACGAATAGGAAATGGAACAGTGAAATGGATGGAAAATGGAACAGTGAAATGGATGGAAAATGGAACATATACAAAGTGTGGAGTTTCATATACAAAGTGCGCAGTTTCATATACAAAGTGCGCAGTTTCATATACAAAGTGCGCAGTTTCATATACAAAGTGCGCAGTTTCATATACACATTACGCGGTTTCATATACATATTACGCAGTTTCATATACACATTGCGCAGTTTCATATACAAAGTGCGCAGTTTCATATACACATTGCGCAGTTTCATATACACATTACGCAGTTTCATATACAAAGTGATTCACGGAGTTTCATATACAAAAAGCGCAGTTTCAGATACACAGTGCGGAGGTTCATATTGATTGGAACGTGCAGCATAAATCGAGCACTGAGCAACATAAAATGAGCACCATGTAGCATAAATCGAGCACTGTGCATAATATATTGCATTTTACACAGTTGATGCGGAGTTTTAACTTTTTATACTTTTTTCTTGAGCTCTGAAATCACATGACTTATGAGATTTTTAATTAAAACAGTCAATTTTCTGTAAAATTTTTCTTTTATTCATTCAATTTTAACACAATGTTTTTACAAAATCAACGATCCAATGCAACAACCGTCAAGAAGTTTTTGATCTAGCATGTAGTATTTTTAACTCATAGAAAACTCAGGTTTTCAATTCTTGACCAGAAAATATAACGTATTTTTCTTTTATAGAAATTCAAATTATAGTACCAAATTTTTTTCACCACATACAGTCGTTTAAATGTATACCTATACACACATGTACCCATCAACGTACAAGCAATGTGGTGAATTTCCACACAAACATTTGTAACGAAATTTAACGCTTTATTTACATCTGTTCAGACTTTATCGAAACGTCAGTCTGTTCAGACATAAAAAAGATAAATGTTTTGGTTTTTTATTGTGATTATTACAATTTAATTTAATTTTCGGAAAATAATAGAACAGAAATTCGTGTAAAGAAAAGAACCGTAGTGTTTTGTACAAGAAAGTGAAGGAAAGAATCAAAATTAAATGAAAAAAAGAAACAAATTTTTCATAACAAAATTATAGTCTACATAAAAGTATTAGGCGTTCTCATCATTCAGTTTAAATAGCTGAAATAGATTAAATTAAATTCGACAGTTGTTTTGTATCTATAGACATATGTATAAATTTTTTAATTTCATTCAATCCGATAAATTCAATTTAAACTATTTTTTTCCGGTTTAAAATTAAATCGCTGGAATTGAATGTCAGATTAAATTTTGACATTGTAAACAAATCCTAAAGAATACAAGTGTTTTCCATTTTTGGAGCTCTTATTCAATGAAAAATTAGTGAAAAATGTAAATAAATATTTAATATTTTTGCGAAAACCAACCAATACTTCAAAACCGGTGGAAAAATAGTGAAATAACTTGTTATTTAAAATGAAATATTAAAATTCTATTTAATTCAATCTGTTTTGTTAAGCAGGGTGTTCATTGATTGCCCATTTAAACGCTTTTAATTCTAACTATCTAAACTGAATAATTTTAATAATGAGAACCCTAATTATTAAAATTAAATAATAAAAAAATAACAACGTAGATTAAACATATAATATTATAAATTCCATATACACAGAGCAATAATACAAAGAAGAATTAGGAAGAGAACAACAAGGCAAATACAATTTATTAATGAGATTAAACTCATAATAATAACAACAAAAAAATAAAATCAATTTTTTTTTCAATGAATATCAGATGATAGTAAAAAGGAAAATTCATTCCATACATCGATAATTAAGAAAGTAAGTGAAATTATCCGGGTAGTTTGTTAATTTAAATAAATTGAACGAGTAATTTCATGTGAATCATCATTGAAACTTAAATCAACGTCACTGAGGCTGATCACCTTTAAATCAAATCTGAACGATTCCTGTTTTTACAAAAAAGTGGAATTTCAATCATGTCAATAAAAAATATACATTCTTGTCTTAATTTGACCATGAAATTATAATTACCTGATTATTGTATCGTAAAACTTAGTAAAAAGTGCGCAAATATTTGCGATGAGACTCTAAATTCCATTAAAATTTTTAAATTATTAATGGTCTTGAGCACTTGTTTTGTTTATTTTTACATGAAAATCGTTGTGATACGTTGTAACCAATCAATGAAAAATATTTTGAGTATTTTTTTTATATTTTACATGATAAATTCATGATAATATTATGTTTTGCTTTAATAGTAAGCGTAAAACCGGTTCTCGTGTAAAAAAACAGAAGAATTATGAAATTTTTTTACATGTACAATAATTGTTTTCTAGTATTTTCTTTGAAATATTTGTAAGATTCAGTATTTTGATTGAAATTCAATTAAAATTCAAATAAATTTAATGTAATTAAGGTTATCAGTTTAGTAAAACGTGATGGTCAAATGATTGATTACTCTTATCAATTTATTATGAGTCATATTAATCAATGATTGGATGACATTTTTTTGATTAGTAGAATTAGAAATGATCTTTAACTTGTTTACATTGAAATTTCATACTGAACAATAAAGAATGTTTATGTTGGATTAAAATTTTTATGTTTTACTTTGAACAAAAGATGAAAATTTTCCGTTCTTCTAATTTCAAAATTTGACTTGAAAGTGTCCGCATTGTTTCGTTAAGTTATTTAAAAGTTTCGTTAACTTTACAGTGTTGAATGCGCAATTTACGATACAATATGCGCAGTTTACAGTGCAAATAACGATATAAAGTGCACAATTATACGGTATTAACGATTTAAAATGGGCAGATTACGGTATTACGGGTTTAAATGCGCAGTTTACGGTACACTTTTAACGGTATTACGGTACTAGTTTACGGTATAGCGGTATAAAATGCGCAGTTAACATAATTAACGGTATAGAATTTTAATGGTATAAAATGCGCAGTTTACATAATTAACGGTATAGAATTTTAATGGTATAAAATGTGCAGTTTACATAATTAACGGTACAGAATTTAAATAGTATAAAATGCGCAGTTAACATAATTAACGGTATAGAATTTTAATGGTATAAAATGCGCAGTTTACATAATTAACGGTATAGAATTTTAATGGTATAAAATGTGCAGTTTACATAATTAACGGTACAGAATTTAAAAGGTATAAAATGCGCAGTTTATGATACAAATAAAAGTATGCAATAAAATATCAGGATTTCAAAACACATGAATTTTAATTGCCAGTTTAACTAACAAAAATTAAAGAACTTCTAGTTATCCAAGGCAACTTTTTTGTCATATAAAATGAGATATCAAATTTATTAATGAATTTAATCGTACATTAACCTTCTTCCCCTCTTAACATCACTTAATTTGTATCGATCAAGGTCAATATAAACGTATTCACATGCAATGACAAGGAAGACAGCGACGATTACTAGCTTTTATGGAAAAAAAAATAATAATCATGAACTTCACGTTTCGTTTTGATACATATCAAGACAAAAATGCGATACAATGTGCATAAGTGAATGACAATGACATGCTCAACTAGGCTAAACAAAGGAAAACCATTACCGGCTTTTGTTAATTTACATTAAATTTAATATCATTTGAATTTTTATTGAATTGACGTGTTAAAGCAAATCATCATTTTAATTCATAAAAATTTTTATTTAGAATTTCATGAAATAAAATAATCAATTTTCATATCCAAGGTCTGAAATTTAACCAAAGTTTACTCGGAAATTGTCTATTATTCGTGTCAACTCATCGTGATCGGTGATTTTTCTTTTAATGATTTTCACTTTTCGTGTTTCAATGTTAAATGTAATTATAAAAATAATTTTTTTCAATTTTTTTCTGAGTCATTAAACATCAAATTTCAGATAATAAGTAAACAAACACCTGTTTGTCATAAAATCGGACATTAATTGTCTCGATTTCCATTTTTGAATACTTATCAGTGATTGCGAATTCTTAAGTATTGTCAATTGATGGTTAAATTTATTTGGCCACCTGTTACAATTTTATCAGAATTTTATGTGATTACTTATCAGTGGTATCAATCCGGTTGTGAATTTTATTGAACAAACCAAAATTGGGTTCCAAAATTAAAGTAATTTTCATGAAAAATTTAAAATTTTAATTTTTATGATTTCAATGAAATTCAATCCCAAAGCAACAGACTTTAAATGAAATCACTTTCGCATTTCACTTAAACCCTCTTAAGATTACTTTCAATACAATGTCAAAGTCTGATAACGATCAAAGTTTCAACACTTGATTCCCTTCATCAGCAAAAGAATGTAATTATTACGATAATGAACCATTTAAAATCCGATAACAACTGATATCATTTAAAAATTATCAAATCAAATGAGTGTGTTGTGTGGAAATTTCGTTATTTTTGATTATCTTTCAGTTATTTCATTGACTTCAATGTGATTGGAATTCAAAATTAATAAATATTTTTTTTTTTTTGATAATTTTAGATAGAAATAGAAATTTACATACAAAAATAATGAAGCGCTTAAAAATATTGATATTGGCCATAATTTTAAGTGGGATTTGTTATGTGATTGCTCAAGAGGAGACAACGACAGTTGATCCGAATCAGAATTTGTGCACTATTCGTGATCATTGTTATCAGAATCCAGTTACGAATCATTGGTATTTATGTCTTTTTCCTAAACCACCTGTTGCTGGCGATTTGACACCGGAAGCTGAGGAAATTTTGAAGAAGCGATGTCCTGAAATCTATTCAGGGAGTAAGTACTTGCTTTGTAATCAATATTTGATGTTAATTTACAATGTTTTTTATTTAAATTTTAGGTGAGACTCCAGTTTGTTGCAGTTCCGATCAAATTTTTGAAATGGATAACAGTTTTAAGTTGGCCGAGCAAATGTTTGGTCGATGTCAAACATGCACCCAAAACATGTTGAAATCGATTTGTGCCTTTACATGTGCGCCTGATCAAAGTAAATTTATTTCTGTTAGTAAAACAGGCACCTCACCCACAGGCATTACATATGCCGAGGAAATTGATTTCCGAATTGCAACAGAATACATGGAAAGTACATATGAGAGTTGTGCCGGTGTTGTCAGTCCAGCTACAGGGACACGTGTCATGAGTATCGCATGTGGTGGTAATACAATCGAAACATGTACCGCTCAAAAATGGTATGAGTACATGGGAAATCCAGATGAGAATCCATTTACACCATTTAGAATGAGATATATTGAAACTGAAGATCCTGAGAAAAGATTTGATTATCCAACTAAACCATGTAATGAAAGCTATCCAGGTCATTTTGAGTGTTCATGTGTAGATTGTCACGATTCGTGTCCTAAAGGAAATGAACCAACAGTACCAGAATCAATATTTAAAATTGGATCTATCAATGGCCCGGCATTCATAATCTCAATTGTACTTGGAGCGATTTTGTTTGTACTCGTGATTTATGGCGTAACATGTGGACGGAATTCAAATCCAAAAGAGATAAGTTGTGGTGGGTTTGTTTCAATTGACATTGCATTTGCACGATTTTTCACAAAATGGGGTGAATGGATAGCAAAACATCCAATCTTAGTTCTAATGATTTTCTCATGGCTTCTCATCGGATTGGGATATGGTGCAACAAAAATAATAATTGTAACAGATCCTGTTGAGTTGTGGGCAGCACCTCATAGCAGATCACGACTAGAAAAGGATTACTTTGATTCGAGATTTGGACCATTTTATCGAACTGAACAAATTTTCTTTAAACCTAAGAATCAAACGTCATTCATTCATCCAACATCTGAAGGAAATTTAACATTCGGACCTGCTTTCAATTTCGAGTTCCTCACTGAAGTCTTTCAATTGCAAATGACATTACAAAATCTTGGACAAGACACTGGTGAAGGATTAGAAAAAGTTTGTTTTGCCCCCGTTACACAAGTAGGACAAAAACCACAATTAAAAGATTGTGTTGTGCAATCATTGTTCGGATATTATCAAAATGACTTTGAAAAATTCAATGAAACAGATGATGATGATGAAGATTTCGTCGAAAATTACCTTAATATAATGGATAAATGTATGAAGTGAGTACTTAAATTTCCTTTTTCATAACAAATCATATAATTTTTCCTTTCAATTTCATAGAAATCCATATGACCCTGATTGCTTATCGGAATGGGGTGGTCCATCAGAGCCTGAATTGGTAGCAGGAGGCTTCGCAAAACCAGAATCTGGTAAATCGATTGACTTTAAATCAGCAACTGGAGTAGTCCTGACATTTGTAGTGCAAAATCACCTTGATAAGAAGTCCTTGGAACCAGCAATGAAATGGGAAAAACTGTAAGAATTTTTAAAATTTCATTCAAAAAATTATATTTACTTATTTTCATTTTTAGTTTCGTAGATTACTTGAAAAATTATACAAGCGACCGTTTTGATTTTGCTTATAATGCTGAGCGCTCCATCGAAGACGGAATTCAGGATATGTCAAAAGCCGAATCATACACCGTCATTATCAGTTACGCTGTTATGTTCATTTATATAATGTTTGCTCTTGGTCGGATTCGAAGTCTTAAAACTTTTTTCGTAAGTAATTTCAATGAGTCACATTTAAAATTCAAATTAATTAATTTTTTTTTCAATTCGCAGTTAGAATCCAAGGTCACATTAGCTGTCGGTGGCATTGTGATTGTCTTAGCATCAGTTTTATGCAGTTTAGGTATCTTTGGATATCTAGGACTCTCGACTACTATGCTCACTATTGAAGTAATCCCATTTTTGGTGTTAGCAGTGGGAGTTGATAACATTTTCATCCTTGTTCATACGTACAATCGTTTGGATAAACGTCAATATGAGGATATAAGTCATGGATTGGGTGTCGCATTAGGCCAAGTTGGACCTTCAATATTACTTACAAGTGCTTCGGAGTGCTTCTGCTTTGGAATTGGGGCACTTTCGGATATGCCGGCTGTGAAAACATTCGCTTACTATGCAACTGTTGCCATATTTTTAGATTTTCTCTTTCAAATCACCGCATTCTTAGCTCTTATGTGCCTAGATGAGAAGCGTGTAAGATCACAAAGAGTCGACTTGTTTTGTTGTGTCAAAACAAAAGAGAAACCAAACACTGAAGCCTCTCATGGTGTTTTACATAAACTTTTTGATATGATTTATACACCGTTTATCTTGCGAAAACCAGTTCGATACATAATTGTCGTCATTTTCACCTTATGGACATGTTTCTCGATTATGGTTGTGCCCTCTATCGAACCAGGACTTGATCAAAGTCTGTCAATGCCCAAAGATTCACATATTGTTAAATATTTCAAATACATGGAAGATCTTTTCAGCATGGGACCACCTGTGTATTTTGTAGTGAAACCGGGATTGAATTACTCGGATGAAATTGACCAGAATTTGATTTGCGGTGGAATTAAGTGCAATAAAGACTCGTTAACGACTCTCATTTATTCGGCATCAGAATTTTCAAACATAACGACAATGGCACGACCTTCATCATCATGGATGGATGATTTCTTTGATTGGGTCGCTGCCGATGGATGTTGCAAACAAAAAGATGACGGAAAATTCTGTCCAAGTGAAAATCAAAGTAAGTAATAATCGATTTTCAATGAAAAATTTCTAATAAATTAACGTTTTTTTACATTGCAGCATGTACTCGATGCACAAAATCCTATGATAAAGATGGAATCAGACCTTCAATTGATACATTTAACAAATTCTTCCCATTTTATCTCTTTGACTTGCCGACAACTTCCTGTGCTAAAGGTGGTCGTGCCGCATATTCAGCTGGAGTGAACTACATTTTAGATAAAGACGGAAATCCCCATATAAACGATTCGTATTTCATGTCATACCACACAACTGTCATCACATCAAAGGAATTTTATACAGCACTGAAACAAGCGCGAATCTTAACAGATGACATAAATGAAATGTTTGCCAGATATAACAAGAGTGTGTCGGTGTTCCCTTACAGTGTATTTTATGTGTATTATGAGCAATATTTGACAATCTGGGAAGATGCAAGTTTGTCAATTGGATTATCGTTACTTGCGATATTTGTGGTTACTTTTGTCGTTACTGGATTGGATATCATTTCGGCACTGACAGTGCTGATCATGGTAACATTGATTGTGATAAATATGGGAGGCATGATGTGGATGTGGAATATTTCACTGAATGCTGTTTCATTGGTTAATTTAGTAGTGGTATGTTTAAATTTGATTTTTAATGAGGTTTTTTAGTTAATTTTTTCCCTCTCATCATAGTGCGTTGGAATCGGCGTTGAATTCATATCACATATCGTTAGAGCATACACACAATACATTGGAACACCCCTTGAACGAGCTGCAAGTGCTTTAACAAATACCGGAAGTAGTGTTCTCTCTGGTATTACTTTGACTAAATTTGCTGGAATCGTTGTCTTAGCTTTTGCTAAATCTCAGGTAAAAATTTCCCTTTAAAAATCAATGAAACTGTCATATTAAATTAAATTAAAATTTCCTTTACAGATCTTTCAAATATTCTATTTCCGCATGTATTTGGGCATCGTTCTAATTGGAGGAGCACATGGCCTTATTTTACTTCCGGTTGTTCTCAGTTTCATTGGACCACGATCAAAAGTGCGCGACAATGCAAATCAAATGATGGCAAGTTCACAATCAATCCAGACAATTCAATCTACACAAACGACCGTTGAACTGCCATCACCATATGGCTCGATATCGGATGTGAATAATGATGAAAGGGTCAAGCTGTAGTTAAATTTTTAAATTTTAGATTAAATTTTATATTTTTAAGGGTATTTCTCAATTATTATTAATTTAAATGAACATGAAAAATATATCAGGTTGTTAAAAATTGTATAAAAAATGATGTATGTATTATAATGAAATTGTTACCAGTTATCTGGGGAAATTTTTAGACAAAAAATTATAAAAATATATATGAAAGGCTGAACTTTATATATCAAAAAGCTTAAAAAATGCTACAGTTTTCCTATGCAGATGTATTTTAATTGATATTATTCTTGTAAGGCATATAAAAATGAAATAAAATGCATTAAATGTTAATTTTTAATAAAAAAAAATGTTTTTTTCTTTCAATTTTGATTCAATTGATCCATTGAACATGCTCTGCCATTATCAAAATAGGTAAGTTCTCACCATGATTGTATCGAAAGTCATCAAAATCATAATAAAATACACAACAAAATTTATTTTTTATATATTTTTTTTATTTTATTTTCTTTTTTCATTTTATTTTCTTCATACTAAGTTTTACTTTTTTTTAATTTTTTCCTCTGTTTTCAATTTTATATAAATTTCTTTTTTATTTACTTTATCTTTTTATTATAATCATTAAATTTTAATACAAAAATAATAATAATAATAATATTCAATTTAATAATTACAATTAATAATTAATTAACATATATACTTACAGAACTTATATAATCAACATTGACATTTAATATTTTATTTATCTTTTCTTTATAATTTTTAATTATAATCATAATAATAATCTTTAATTTTTTGTATGTTTCCTTTTGTCATTATTATTATTATAATATTTTAATGATGTTTATTGATTTTCTAGTATTTGGAGAAGATTTTTGTTGTTAAAATTTTATTATCTCATTTATTTTCTTGCATGTTTATTATTATTACGAACTGTTAAAAGTATAAGAAAGTAAAATTTATAAGAAATTGAAGAGACTTAAAATCGGAAATTGATTAAAAAAATTGTAAATGGACCAGCAAATACATTTTGATTATAATGTTTCTTAACTAAAAAAAATTTTGATTGAAATTATAATTTAAATTTAAAAAAAAATAATAAAAAATAAACATAAAAATTTCATTTAAACATGTTTTATTATGTTTAAATGTAGAATAAAATCTTAAAAATTAAATAAAGCTTTGTAAGTTGTTTTGATTGTAACATGTTTTATTTTAATTACAATGTATAATGTTTAAATTAAAATAAACATAATATGTATTTGAAATAAAAATAATAATGTGTAATTTTGTTATTTAAAAAAGTTTGATTATAATGTTTATTTTTTTTGTATAAAAATTGCATTTTAAAGTAAAATATAAAATAAATTTAAAGGAAGAACGTAAAATTTTTGTTAAAATTAAAATTTAATTAAAAAAAGATAAGTAAAAGTATAGTTTTATAAAAAAGTTAAAATTTAACACAGTCATTATGATTGAATCATTTTTCTTTTATCATTATAATAAAGATGATATTATTATATACATATAAAGAACATTATAATGAGGAGAAAAACCTAAATTAACTTATGACCGCTGCTTCATTATTTTCATTATAAATTATCCCTTTTATAAATTATGTTTTAAAAATTTTTAGTATAAAATTATATTATAATGATGTTTAATGTTAATTTTGATGTATGTATAAAGGGAATGTTTTTTTTCTTAAATGATTTTTCTTTTCTTGTAAAGGTTAAATTCGATTTTCAAAGTCTTTCAGTTCTTAAACGTGGGATTAATTTGGCACGATTTCATTATAATGTTTAAAATAAAACATAAAAAATAATAATATAAATTTCAAGTAAAAGGTAAGCGGACATAAGTTTATAATTTTATAAGTTTTGTTCTTTTCATGAAATCGAAAATTCATGTGTACGTTTTTATACGGATTTCATTGTATATGTATAATAATAATTATAATAAAGTATAGAATTATAATCTTTTTTTTTAAATTTAATAATCAATTTGAAATATAAATATATATATATTTATATCGCAATATCATCTCTCATCATTATTTTTTGTTCTTTTTATTTTTTTAATACAATCATCATAACATAATCATATAATGATTATATAATGTCTATTTTATGTATAGAATAAACCTAATTTGGCAAAATATTTATATTTATAATGTTTAATTATAATATTTATATACAAGTAATACATTATTATTATATTTTTTATAATCTTTATTCTTAAATTTAATCATTTATACATTTACTTTAATTAATTAGCCATTTTTTCATATTATTTTTCTTTCTTGTATACATCAACTTATGTTTATTATTATTCATTATTACATTATTATATTTATCTAATATATTTATAATAATAATCATTAATCTTATATTCTGTATACAAATTACATATCATCATTACTCTGTGTGTGTGAGTTGTTTAAATTTTATATTTACATACTGTTAATTTGATTTCATTTCAATTTTCTATTATTTTTATACTGAGAATGTGTTTAATGTTTAATTTTTATATGTATAATGTTTATATTTTGGTTATTATGACAATTAAAAGGGTGTTTTCTTGTAAAATTATATTAAATTAAATGAAAATGTAAAATTTAAACATATAAAAATCATTTCAAAATCGCCGTTAATGCCATTAAAAAATATATGAAATGTGTTTAACGGTACACGCATATATTTTTAGCACGGATTTTGATCAATTTAATGTTTAAAATCAGGATAAAAATTTAAAATTAGTTGATTAAAATTAAAAATGTTTTAAAATGAAACTGATTAAAAGTAAAAAGTTTAAAATGAATTCTTTTTCAAAGATAATTTAAAAATGTGATATGATAAAATTTGTTGTGTTAAATTTAAAACACCCTTTGAAGTTTTGAGTATTATAAATGTGTAATTTCAATTAAAACTTTTTCAGCATTGGTCCGGATCTTAATGTCTTTTGTTCTCAGTGAAATTAAAATTTAATCGGATCCTTAATTTAATTAAAAAAATTCATTTGTCACACACATGCACCATCATGTGAATATAAAATAAAATTAAAAGTTAATTTAATGTTAAATTTAAGTTGTTTTTTTTTTTAAATTATTAAAGCGTCATTAGTTGTTTTGTTGTTGATTTTATGTGAAAGTTAAAGTTAAAATTAATTTAAAATGATTTTTATGAACGAATTACTAGGCCCTTATTATAATAATTTGTGTCAATTATGGCATTTTTACGATTAAATTGTGGATAACTCGGTGAATGTCTCTGTGTACGTGTGTGTGAGTGTGTGTGTTATGTGACACTGATGGCACTATTATCTGTCGATGGTGTTGTGGTTGTGTTATCTCCGACAACAGATCGTTGATTTGAATTTGAAACATTAGTTAGACCACTGCCAGATCTCTGTGACATTACATTATTATTAGCTGCCGTAAAAATTGCATGTGCATTTAAGGATGACTGCAGATGTAAATTATGTAATGCATGAGCAGTGTGATGTGATTGGAGTGTATTATAGTTATCACTAAGGAATTGCCGATGCATTTGATGGTATTGACTTGGAGGTGATGGTGGAAATGGACTATTAAATGGTGAAAATCCCGTATTATTTGAATTTGATGTAACTTTTCGTTGCATAATTGGAGATCCATTTGACGTGTAATCTCGTCGAGTTAGCTGATTTATATTAAGGGGATGTTGTGGATGTTGCGGATTATCACGTAAATTGGCACTTAGAGATGATGAGGTGGTGGATGAGGATGTCGATGATAATGATGATGAAATTAAAGGTGGTTTAATTAAACTTAACTTATCATAAAATATAGATGATGATGATAACGACGATAACATATCTGGTGGTTTACTTTTGTTATTTTCTGGCACATTATTACTCCTAATATTACTACTAGTCTCATCCTCTATTAAATTATTTAATGAATTAAGATTATCACGTTTTACGGAATTACTCGAGTTATTATTATTAACATTTCCCGAAATGCCAATTCCACTTTCCTCGGTTTTGATGGTAATTGATCCCGATAATTCACCACCATTATTGCCATTTCCATTGCCATTCATCATAAGAGCAGCTGCTTTCTTCAAATTGTTCATGTGATTTTGGGCAGCTTCATGTGCCTGATGTTGCTGCATTTGTTGTTGCTGTTCATGGAATGCAATTGGCGTCGAAGGACTTGTTAAGAGGTTTAATGGACTCGCTAGACTCGTTGAAGGACTTTGAAGGCTTGACAATCCTGAGAGACATCCAGGACTTGAAAGTGACTGATTTAGGGATTCGGAATCATCGTCCGGCGTTTTTGCATCATCGACACTTCCACAACTCCCCAAATTATCATCCGAATGATGATTTTCCATGTCGATACTTTCCTCGTTATTTTGGTCTTCCTTATAGCGAATACATTTCTTCTTTCGCCTGTGAAAAGTTTAAAATAAAAAAATTATTAATAAAAATTCATAATAAAATTAAATTAAAACTAAAACTTATCAACAAACGACAATCAATCAATTTACTAGTAAAAAGCTCATACTTAAAATAAAAAATGTATAAATTCGTAAGAAAAAAAATATTTATTTTAAGTGCCACAGCAACGATGGTAAGCAAATTGTTAAAAAAATGTAAAAAAACATCAAAAAATCACATCAAATTAAAAGAAAAATCACTCAAAATTATAAATTTAAACACAAATTCATGCATTTTATATCAGTGAAATTAAATTTCAACGTCTGAACGATCATTCTTAGCAAATTCAGATCCAAAAAATATCAATTTAAACCTCACTTTAATAAATCAATTAATTAATCACCCTTTTATAGTTAATATAAAGAATGTGTCATTCAAAATTCATTGCATCAGTTTCATTTTAACATCAATTGTTCAGTTAAAAGTAACATTAAAAACGCCTTTTTCTGTCGATAAGATCAGCGCAAATACTTTAAATGTGCATTTTTTATTTTACTATCTCATCATATTAATGCAAATACATTTTTTTTTAACTTCTTCTTCTTATTATTCGTCGTAGTAAACACCTTTTAAGCGTATACTTTAATACATTAATTTTTTTAATATATATTTTTTTTGAGCTGTAACTGAAGATGATGATGATCAGGCTTTTTTTTCTTTATTTTATTATTAATATATGAATTGAAATGAAATGAAATGAAAGAAAATGACTAAAAACCTTTTATTTAAATTTGTTCACTGTATTTGTGTGTGTGTGAGAGTGTTTTTTGATATCTTCTGAAGAGATATGACTGTAAACATAATGCAATATATATGCCAGAAAGCCATTAATATTCAATAAATACAAACATTAAACAAATTATTATTACAATACAGACAGTGTGAAGAATATAATCTGTTTTTTTCTGTTCTTGTACATTGGTGTGCATTAAATCGGTGAGCGATGAGGATACAAATTTAAATTTTATATTTAAAAAAAATTTAACATGGATTTGATCCAAAGTGTTACTTTTATTTAATGTAATAAATAAAATGTAATGTAAAATGAATAACCACATATCGAGGATTACAAAGAAAAATAAGGAAAACTTGATCGAGTTGGTGTCTGCATTGAAAAAACTGACATTTTAAGGCAGAAATGTAAACTTGAAGTTTACATCAGAAATGTAAACTGGCACTTAGGACATGAAATGTAAACTTGAAGGTCATAAGTGTTTACTTTGAGTTCGACTTATGAATGTTAAGCAGGAGAGTTGTAAACCATCGAATGTAAACTGAACCCACTGAACGAAGCCTCTCATGGATACTTTTCATTTTTGTTCTTCTTTTCTTATTCCATTTCATATACATATTTTTGCCTGAATCTCATCTTAACACTCACTTAAAGAAATAAAGAATAAAATGATGCACTATTTATATCAAAAAAAATATACATTGAATATCCGATCGAGAAATAAAAAAAAAATACTAAATTCAATTTGCATTGCATTGCATTACATTAAAAAAAAATAATAAAAATACATATTGGTATGTGTTGGTAAATCTCAATATTAACGCTCTTTTCAACATTAAACAATGTATGAATTTTACACCTTTTTAAATGCTTATTGGAATTACATTTATTGTATTTATGGAATTATCGTTACTCGATGCATGGACATAAAATAAAACATGCATTTGAATTTACAGACATAAATTCTGTTGCGTGTTACTCATTTATTTATACCCGTCTGTAAAAAAAAAGTAAAAAAAAAATAATAATAATTTGATATGTTTCTTTTTTTGCATGCAAGGTATCGCAAAGGGTGTGGGCGTCACTTACTTGGTGTAAATTTTTATAAATAAATGTTTAATAATAAAAAAGAGCAAATTCTGAATAAATTTCAATCAGTATGAATGTGAGTCATGTAAAGTTTATTTTTTTTTTAATTTAAATTTAATACTAATAAGAGATAAATAGTAAACAAATAATTGAGACGCGTGCCATTTTTATTAATGTTTAATTTGTTTATAATCATAATAATACATTATATGTATACATAAACATTATCATGATCTATTTTTTGGCTTGAATCATATTCAAATATAAATAAAATTCCCAATAAAGATCAATTTTCTTTAAAAAAAAATATTAAACACATGACAAAAATTATTTCTGTTTAGAAAAAAATATATATTGTTACCGTATGTTTATTATTTACATGAATATTATGTTTTTTATGTTATATTTGTGTATTTTTTATACAAAATAATAATAAAACTAACATAATATTGCAATTATTGTTATTTTTATGACCATGCAAAGCGCTGAGTAACTTTTTTTTCTTTCTCTCTTAGTACAAAAGTGCATTTAAAGTTTAAATTTATAATGTATAACAATTCTGGAAGCATAAACATAATAAGTAAACATATTACACATTTAAAGTATAAATGTATGTTTATAAAAAAAAGTAATGATTCGTTTTTTATTCTTTTTTTAAATTTTTTATATGTTTTATACTAATAAAAAAAAAAAGAAAGAGTTAAAAATATAAGAAAAATAAAATCTTTGTATGTTCATTGTATATGTTTAATGTATAATGTTTAATTTATATGTATACATGTAATATACATGTATAAAAGTAAAAGAAGATCAACATGAATACATTTGAAAAGTAAAAGAAAAATAAATATGAATGTGTCTGTGTAATAAAAAAAAAAATAAATAATAATAATAAAGCTACTGGAATTTGAAATTTCATGTTAATATGTATTGAAATCAAAAGAAAAGAAAAATAACCACATTATTCAAAAAGAGTACAGACATTTAAATTGCTTAAGAATTGGTTTGATAGTTAATTCTTTATACATTTTACGTTTATTCTCTCTCTTTCTTTTCTTTCTCTGAGATTGTTACACCATTTATAATAATGAAATCCGCATAAAAGTTGTTTTGTATATGAATTAATCGAAAATTGATTAACTTCAAATGTGATGAATCTTGTGAGAAATTTAATTTCGATAAAAAATATGTTTATTTTTGCTATCTGTAATTTAGCAGAGATGAACATAAATTTGAATAGCTTTAGCCAAAAACCACTGCAATAAAACAGCGCCATTATTAAATTGCGGCCAAAATTGAAACTTCATTTAAACAAAAGGTTAAGGGGTTAACAAATTAAAAAACACAAACCAAGCATTTATCACACATTTCAAAAAAAATAAATTCTGAACTTTTTAAGGTTAAAAAAAAGTTTTTAAATTATCACATTAAAAGAAAAAAAATATAAATTACAATATTTTTTTAATAATAAAAAAAAGCGTTCATGCCTTTTAAAAGGAAATTTATAAAAAAAATACGTTAAAAGTGCAGCACAATGATCAACTACAAAATATTTTTAATGTAAAATATCATAAAACTCAACATCAATTGTTAAATGTTAAAATTTAAATTAAAATAAAAAAAGTTATATTAAATCGAAACAATCATTCAAAAAAAAAAAAATCATGTTCATTATTTTTGATTAAACATTTGTTACTAACATGACTTTCCAGTTCGAATTTTCGATTATGATCATGATCATGATGTTGATAGTTAAATTTATTATACAATTTTTTGTATTCTTCGTCATAAGATGGATGTTCATCATCACGAACATTATCATCAACACCACCATCACCACTACCACCACCACATTTAAGGATCCGAAATTTTTTTAAATCTGTGTATAATTATGATTATTTATTTTACTTTATGATCTGTTGATATTATTTTATGTATTTTATTTTATATTTTTTTTATAATTACTATTATAAAGTTATTTTTTATATTATTATATATATTTTTGTATCAATATATATATATAATTTTGGGGAATTGTAATTTTATTATAAGTTAACATATGTGGGTGTTTGTGGTGATTCTTGTGGTCCGCTACCTTGTGAAGAATGTTGTGATAAATTCGAGGGGCCAACAATTTGTAAATGTTGTGATGCTACCGAAGATGCATTTGAGGCTGATGATGCCGATGAGCCACCTGAAGCTCCGGATATGGTTGCCGTTAAGACAGGTAAGCCAGGACTAATGTATAGTTTAAAAAGTTTACAATTTTTTTCAAAATTTAATCATTTAATAATTATATTTTAGTAAACTCAAAATGAAACGTAAAAATTAATAAACATAAAAAAACAAAAAACTTTCTTGTCATGAATGTCAAATATACGTCATTAAATAAAATAATTTTAAACATTTCAAGTAATGTGTGTATTCAATCATTAATAATAAAAGCTCTTGAAATGGACAAATGTTTACACACATCTTATTAACTGTTTGTTTTGAATCAAAAGTATTTTTTTTTTATCTTTTTATTTACTTTATTCCTCAATTGGATTAAATAAATGAATGTGAGACGGTCAATTTTTTATAATAATAATACTGCTGCTGCTGCTACTTTTAAGAAGAAGTGAGCGAATGAATTGAATAATTGCCTTGTGTAGGTTGAATGTTTGTATGAAAATTTAAGATATTTTATTATCATAATCCCAATAATTATTTCTATAAGTAATAACTTTTTTGTACAAATTTAATATGATTGTGCTGATGAACTTTATATATTTTTGATAATAAATTTAACATTATTTTCTTTAATTTAATAAATGTGACATTTTGTTTATAAATTTTCAAAATTAGACGAGTTATTTTTATTTTAAATATATATTAAGATACACACTCAAATCATAAAAGACTTTACCTGTTGATTCACTTTGTTTCATGATTTATGTGAAAAATACTAATATTTTATACTTTATTTAATAATTAGCGATACTTTGTGTGTGTTTTTTTTTAAATATTTTATCAAAGTACGTGGTCAAATAAAAAAGTTTTAATTAAAATTATAATTGTAAAAAAAATCATAATAATCTATAAATAAAATCATTACCTGCAAGGTTTACACCATTGATTTTGTTGATCTAGTCCATATCTTGCACGACACTTTTTCATGTTATTACCTAAATAAATTTAATGAGGGAGAGAAAAAAAATTGAATTAGTTTGTATTTTCATTTAAAATGTTATAAAATTTAGTTAAACATATAATTTAAAGTTATTTTAATTTAAAATATAATTAAATGTTGTATTTTTAATATTTTACACTGTATTAATTGTAATTGAAATCCCAAAAAAATCCAAAAAAATTGACTATTACAGTCAATTAGCGTTAATATTAAAAATACAAGTAACTTAAACAATAATTACAATTTTGTCTTAATACGACTACGCTGTAGATTTGTTTTTCTAGCCAATTTCAAATGAAATTTCTACAGCGTACTCTTTATCTATGAATTGAAACATTTTTTATTATAAAACACTTAAAATTAACATAAAAATGGCTTTCTATCAAACTATTGATGTCTTATAACAAATTTAATTATTACTTTTTTTTTACTTAAATTTATATAATTGTATATCAAAGATATAACTTAAATTTAAAAATAAATTATTATAATAAAAGCGCGCAAATAAGAAGAAATTATTTCGTCTTGCTAATACATAACCATAATATTTTATATGTTTTATTATTATTGTAGCAAAAAAATTGCAATTTAAACAAGAATATTTTATTGGCAATATTATAAAATAATTAAAAGTTAAATAAATGTGAAATTTTTTAAAGGACTTTTATGAATATTAAACATTAATAAGTAAATAAAACCATAAACATTCCATGCAAAATGATTAAATGTTAAACTTTATAATAAAGAAAAAAAGCGTTTGGCATAATTTTTTTTTGTAATCTAATATCTTATTCTTACTAATTGAACAACAAAATTTCGTTTTCTGATGGTATATTTTTTGTTATTATTATTATATTATATTATTGTTATTGTATTTTCAGAATAAAAAAAATAAAATTATATAGCATGTCAAATAAAAAAATAAATAAATGCAAGGTAACATAATATAATATAAAACAAACAAAGATGCATATATATATATAGGAATTGTTGTTATGTTTTTTAAATAAATTTATATATATATTTTATTATGTATAATATAATAATAATATGAAAAAAATTAATATATATATAATGTGAAGAAGAAGAAGTATATAAAATGTTTATACATAAATATTTATAGAAATTCTACCTCCGTCATTTGATTCTTGTTTACGTTTCCTCTTCTTGCCTCGTTGAGTATTTGCTCGCGAGCTCCAATCTGGATACATTTGCATATGCAACTGTCTTTCGCGTCTTGCTAGTTCATAATACTTTGCCTGTTCTTCTCGACCCAATGCATGCCACTATAATTTAATTGATTTTTTTATATTTATATATTTGTATTTTTTTAATTTTCTTGATTCATTTATGTGCATAATATCAAAAAAGAGTTATCACAGACCCAAAAAAATATAATTATTATTATTATTATTAAATATCTTGATTTTAATGTTTATTTTTATCATACATAGCATTATGGAAAAAATTATAATCATAACATTTAAATGTGTAACATATTTTTAATAATTTTATATGAGATTACTATGCATGATATATATAATTAATAATCATGTAATATAATAATATATATAATACAATATATAGAAAAAAGTTTATTTAAAAGTTATAAATATATAATAATAATAATTATAATATATATATTTAATTTATTATAAAAAGAGAGAAGCATATCTAATATAAGAAATATATAAAATAAAATATTTTTTTTATTGTTTTTGTAACAACCTCAACAAAATTGTATGGCATGGCATTGCAAGGATTGAGTGTCAATATTATACGAAATATGTGTGTAATTTTGAACTAATTTTTTTTGCCCAAGATCTTTAACTTTTTTTTCAATTTTAATCGACGATCGTAAACGGTTTCGGGCGTTTGCTAATAATAATATACAGAATATAATAATAAACATACCCTACTGTAATGTTTCATATTTTTTTTTAACATTATAAATTGGAGCAAATATAGTCAGAAGAAAACAAATCGAGGCGATGTTCATAGAGATTCTTAGTAATTTTTTTGTTTATTTTACAATATGACTAGAATTCTTAAATAAATCATATAAATTTTTTTTTTCTGTTAAATGGATTGCATGCAATTGGGGATTTTTTTTTAAATTTATCATAATAATCTTAAAATAAAAAGTTAAATTAAATTATAACCGATTCTTATTAATGTTTAAAAGTCACACACGATAACACTATAAAACTAATTATAATAAGTAACTAACAAAAAAAAACTATAACTCACATTTCATTTAAATTATTATTATTATTAGAACGACACACAATTTTGGCACACACTATATATAATAATAATTATATGTTCTTAAACTTTTTATGGAAAATTTATAAGGGAAAATTATATATTTAATTAAGAGGATTTACATACAAAAAGGACACAATTTCACACACTACGATACGATTAAAATTATAATGATATTAAATTAAACCAAAAATTTTGAAATGAACTTCTATAGTATCCTTAAAAATAAATTTAGTTTTTTTTTCATTTAAGATGACCTTGAAAATAACCTGTATTTAAACCTGAAATCCTGTTCTTGTTAAGCCATCCTAGTTTAAGGTCATTTTTATCAAGGACCAGAAATAAGTTCTAAGAAGTGAAATTAATTGCATAAATTTTAGATGATCTGAATTCGTAGAGCACTTAGGTTTATTTTTCTTAGGGTTTCTAATTATTTCTATTTGAATTTTAATTTTTATGACCATTTTAAAGTTAGAATTCAATCAAATCATGTAAAATCCAAATTTAATCTGTAATAATTTTAATGGACAATATCAATACAACATCAAATGATAAGATTTTTTTAAAAAATTATGTATATTAATTAATTTTGATTTTAAATGAAAATAATGTTAAAGTTGTGAAGAAATGAATGATGAAAATTATGATGTATGAAAAAAAAAAACAAATATATATTTATAAAAGTTTAACATAAAAAAATTTGCCAATTAGTAATTTACTCTTTCAATTTGAATGTTTCATTGTTTTTAACGAAATAATTTCTAATTATTTGAATATAATCTTAAATTTATAGGATTTTGTTACATACTTAACATTATTATTATTATTATAGAGTTATATACTTATATTATATAAAATATTAGTATAAAAGCAATACCTCCCGAATCCGCGGGCGATCTGTCTTTTTTTCGTTTCTTTTTCTTTGAACCGTAACCATAATTGTCGCGTGCACTCCAACCCGGATATAATTCCATATGTAATTGACGCTCTTGCCGTGCTTTCTCATAATAAACACTTTGTTCTTCCCGGCTCAATGAATGCCACTGTGTATTGAGAAAATTTATTTTATACAAAATATATCTTTTATTTATATATTTAATATTATAATAAACAAAAAAAATTAACATTAAGTCACAAATCAATTTTGGGTAAATGTTCAAATTTTAAGGACACGTTACATTATAACAATAAGTTAATAATCATCACACAGTTATATTTATTATTAAAAAAATTATACAAAACTGAAAATTCATTATTATTATGTTTGTTTTTTTTTTTTTTTATTATTGGGGAACAAAACATGGGTAAAATCATACATTTTGTTGTTGTTGTTATAATTATTATAATTTTTTTATTATTATAATTTTTTATTATTATTATTATAGATATTGTCAACAATATGAGTAAAATGAATAAGAATCTTCATTGATATTATCATTTTAAATAGCTTAAAGAATTTATTATGCATATT